>FIZR01015716.1:0-69168 GCA_900060175.1 Ferrisia virgata
AGTTTAGCAGTAGAGTCAGCATTTTCATTTCCAGGGATGCTTCTATGAGATGGTATCCAGCAGTTTTTTACGAGATTTGAAAATATTTTGCAAATCGAAACAATCCTTTTTTCAAGATCAAAAAGGAGAAAACTTCTCTTATCTCCTCTCCCAATTGATCTAGGAGGTTGATTTTTGAAGATGTTATACAGCTACAGATTGTCCATCGATTGACTCAAAAAGAAATAATTTTTGCTATTTCAGCCCCTTAGCACCGCCTCCCCCAAATTTGGGCACAGCTGAATTTTGATCCGAGATCAATCCCACTTCAGATTGTGAAATCTACTGATAATTGAAATCTATTTCCAAAATTTGATTGATTTTGGACAGTATCTAGCTGAGTAGAGTATTTTTAGTTTCTGGGGGAAAAAAATAATAAAAATAAATATCCAGCATGGCCGAAAGTGGTCATAATGGTCTTCTAGGACTTTAAAACGGATTTTGTTGATACCTCTTTCCCTCATTAGCCACAGGTAGATAGATCGTAACAGCGTGGTTCTCATTGACAATATGACGTAAAAAATCAGGCTGCTGTAAAGAATAACTTTGAACTGAACGAATGAACGATGTAGAAAAAATGAGAAGATAATTTCAACTTGATTCTATTATTTTGATTCGATTCACTTAATTGAAATTCGATTCGACGGCTGCTATTTCTTCGGAACGTGTAATAAAAGTTCGAAAACGATAACTTGGAGCAACTATGTAGCAGAGGAAAAGGGGAAAGAAGAGCGAAAAAAGCCGGAAATAATTCTTTAATCGATTAGAACAGTGTATAGGTAATAGGTGTATAAGAAATTTGGTAAACCGTTTCTCAGTGTTCACCGGCCTTACTATCGATAATGCCTATAGAAATACCGGAAGGAATAAAGGCCGGATGAAAATTGAAAAAAAGCGTTTGTATAGCATAAAGATGTAGCACATACCGTGTATTAAAAATTTTTAATTCCATAGTCGACGAAAACTAATTAACTACAGAATGGTGGTGGTCGTGTAGTGAGTGTGTGTGTGTGTGTGTGTGTGTGTGTGTGTGTGTGTTACTAGAGTCGTCTTCCTGGTTTTCCTATTCGTATCAGTAGATATACATAATATGTACGTATACGTGTATAGAGACTTAGCACTGACGTTAATAAAATGTCGAATCACGTAAAGCTTTTAAAAATTTTCTCGTCAGTACGACATAGTGACGACGACAACGACGGTTGGTGGTTATTTTGGGTTCATCTTTTAAAGAGGAAAAAAAAAAAAAAAAAAACTACGACGACTACGACGAATGAAACCGAAAATCACGTATACGTTTGCTTGTGTACGTGAAAGGCAAAAAGCGTTGCTTTTTCTCGTCCGATACTTACTTAGGCTATAAGTACGATGTACAGTTTGTATACAAACGAATGCCATTTTTCGCGTTTACGACGACGAGAAATTCGCCTTCGTTGCCCACCGACGCAGCCACGGCCGCTTTCGCTGTCCGAGTTTTAAAACCAAAGACAAAAGAGCCGGGAAAGCATTTCAATGTAACGCGAATAGACCCAGAAGAAAAACAAAAACTTGTTTATCGTAACTTTGTTGTACACGAGGAAATGCGGCAGCAACGAATTAGCTAGCAAGGTGTGGTGGAAAGTTCATTCGGTCTGTTGTTGTCCATCGGTCACTGCGTCGACACTTGGTACTTACCTACACCTCTCATCGTGAACAGATTCTGTTTCAAGTTTACTTTTGACGAGAGCTATCGAAAAAGAGTCGAGAATTTTTTTTTCTCCTATCAAATAAAATACACGTATATGAACTTTCTATACCAACATCGATCTTTCATTTTGTTGAAAGAAAGGTATACCTGTTTGATATCCTTCGAGAGTAATGTTGTCGATCTGAATCTAAAGTAAGACCTAGATACGCGTACGAGGTCGCAAGGGCTACCATCATGGTAATTGGTTTTTGCCTGTTGGTGTATTAATTTCTCTATGAATATTTGAGCTTACTTTTGATTATTTCAACGTGAATTTTGCTCGTATTTCAGCAACGTGTAACATTGGTTGATATGTTCGTACGAAAAATATTCAACACACTTTTATAATTTTCAAGAAATTTTCATCTCCCTGACTTTTTTCAAAAAAAACTATTAAATATTTCTGACGCGTTTGATTTATAGTGGCATCAATATCAACACTGTACAAATTTTACAAAAATGATAAAAGCAGAAAGAGAGCACTTGGACGTTAACGCATTTCTTCGTTTTATACAAAAGCAGCTTGTCTTGGAAAAAATGTTCACGTGAGCAAAATTATGATGATGAAATTTCTAATTCGCAACGCTTCTCCTAAATTTTACATAAATCGAATAAAGGAGAGATTATATCACAAAATTTTCCGTTTTTCAAGACTGCAAGGTTGGAAGAAGAACAAAATGCTAAAATGATCAAACAACACTTCAAAAATTTTTTCACTGCTTCTTGCCAAATCAGATGGGTCTGATTTGAGGCAAAGTTCTCAAAATATTTTGAATTCATGCTTATACATTTCTTATTGAAAATAATCTCATCGTGGTACAGAGATGTTGACTGCAGTTTTTAATTTAGTTCGAAAAATAGTTCCTGAATTCGCTCTTTTTGTTCAGAAATGTTTGATGAATGGCCAATTTTTCTTCAATACCTTGGTACGACTGAGGTTCAAAGATTTATTCGAATTCAGAGTGAAAAGTACTTTCGAAATATTATGAATTTCAAATTATAGGATATAAAAATTTATTTTGTGATTGTACAATGAATGTTACTCAGTTTGTCAACTTTTTGGCCAAATTTTCAACCTTTTTTCGTTAATTCTTTTCATGTTTTAGGTCATTTTTTGTATTTTTTAATAATTTTTGAGAATTTTGGTAAATTTTGCATTACACATTTTTACCAATTTTTTATTCATTTTTCAAAGTTTTTTTTCCATTTATTTTCCAATTTTTTACGTAAATTTTCATATTTAAAATTTTTTTTTTGTGAGTTTTTACTAATTTTCTGAACTTTTTTCATTTTTTTGTCAACACCAAGCAACGTTTTCTGGTTCTCAACAACATTTTTCAGTCTGATTTTCTATGCCATATTGTCAATGAAAACCAGGCTATTATGGTCTATCGACCTACGGGCTGATGAACGGGGTGGGGGGGGAATCAACAGGGGTCTTAGAAAATCATTTTGACCATTTTTGGCCATGTTAGGTATTTATTTTTATCATTTCTTCTGTCCGGGAACTAAGAATGCTCTGCTCAGCTTGATACTGACCCGAATCAGTCAAATTTTGGAAATAGGCTTCGATTGGTAGTGGATTTGATATTCTAGAGTAGGGTTGCCCTCGGGTCAAAATTCAGTTGTGTCCTAATTGGGGAAGGGGGAGCGAGGGGCTGTTATAGCAAAAATTATTCTTTTTTGAGCGAATTGACGGACAATCTATAGCTGTATAACATCTCCAAAAATAAGCCTCCTAGATCAATTAGGAGGGTAAATAAGAGGGGTTTCCCTCTTTTTAACCTTGAAAAAGGGATGTTCCTCCCCTATCTCCTCTCCGAATTGAGCTGGGAAGTTGAAATTTGATATGTAAAATTAGTTTCGACTTTTCAGATCCATTGCACCCCCTCACAGCTCAGAAATTTGGTTCTTTTATGTTTTAAGTTAGTTTCTTGAACCGACTCCTCTATACTCAAAACTGACTTTGAAGTTATCCAAAATTTGAAAATTTTGGGCACAGAAGAGTCAGATTAAGAAAGTAAGTTGAGATTAAATCTCAGTAGTTTCGAATTATCAAGAATCAATATGCTACACGTTAATTTAATAATTCTTCAGTATTTTTTCATTTCTCAGGCGGGTTGGGGGTACTTGGGGGACGGATCCTGAAAATAAATTATTATTCATGCTCATCGATCTCATACCTCAAATTACTAACAATCGATGTGTCTATTCATTTCTTCAATTTTTTGGATTTTGACCGTATTGGAGGGGGGGGGGGTGATAAGGATGTTTAGAGGGATTGAAACAAAAAAATAAGTCAATAATCAAACCCAGTACTATCGAATTTGTAGAAATCGATATGTCACTTAATTTTTACCATTTTTTTGAATTTTGACCAAAATTGAGGACTCCTGTGCCTCCCAGGGGCGTTTAAATATATCTTGAAAAAAGATCAGTCAAAACTAACATTAAAACTTCTATTCGTGTTAATTTTTTCAGATTTTTAAAAAGGAACTTTTAACTTTTATAGTCATCACAAAAAGTTGAGCTTTCGTTTCAAAAGTTCAGCTTTGAGCTTTAAAAATGTTGTAAATGAATTAAAAATCTTCATTGAATTACCAATAAAAGCACGTAAACGGATGTATCTTGAGTTCAATCAATCTAGAAACATGAATCTTCAAAATTTAGTTGTTCGAGAGAAAATCGCAAGTATTTGAAAATTGTACGGGCCACGCTCCACCCCCAGTAAGGGCCGATGAGTTACTTTTTGAGTCGTTTTGACATGGAATAAGCTAGAAACCCTCCTGTAACCCACAGTGGACTAAAAATTTTTATGAACGAGTTTCAGATCAAAATGTGGACGAGGTGGGTTTTCGACTTTTAACAACCATTACTTTTTTCATAGTAGAAGGTTCCTAATAATTGATCTGGAGGATGAGACTACAATATATGTAGGTATCGCCATAAATTTTTGAAACATTCATATACCACATATTAACTTTGCTAAATTTTATCCTCTTTAAAGTGTTTTCTCGAATCTTTTTTCTTTACAAATTGAATAATTATATTCTATATTAAAATTGGACTACTGATTCTGAATTTCCTAGAGCATTTCATTCATTTTTATTCACTCTTCTCCAAATTACAATGAGAGGAAAATCTGTGACACTGAACTCACATGAGTTTGCTCGTATTGGATTGTTTTTTGAAGTATTCCTTTCATGGTCTTCGCCACTCGATGTATTTTAACATCTTTGTAGTACAGTATCATTCACTGTTCGCCATTCATTATTGAGATACGATGGTTGTAGTGCAGTGGTACCTATGAGTACGTATCTATAATAATAACTAATTTGTCGTCATTCTTGTACATATAGGTAGGTAAGGGTTTAGTGAATAGGTACAATTCGTGCAACGTTATAAGGCGAATAGGAAAAAAATAATAAAAAATAATAATTACACAAAGAGAAGCACGCTTTTTTACTTCGTTTATCAGCTCCACAGCAGCTTTGCAAATCGACTAGCTAGTCAAAGGAAACAACATTCCGTCAATTTTATACGGCTCTCGTTTCATCTGCAGCATTCGGTCTTCTTTCAGTCATGCTTATTTTGGCCTCATCACGCTACACAAAACAATAATAACCGAAAAAATAATAGAAAAGGGGAAAAAAAAACGCGGCAATAACAACGCGAAGCTCCAACGCGAGGGCCACGTATCGCTGATATCTCGTCATCGCGAGATGGAACTAGAGCGAACCGGGATAAATGTAGCGGCTTTGTCGAGGAAAGGTGGAATTGGAAAAAAAAAAATGGAAAAATATAGGTACGCAAAATATTACACGCGCGCTAGAAAAAAACACTACAAAAGAACTTCTGCCTGGATTCGTTTTTTTCTCGTTTATTTAGCCGGATGGTGGTGGAGGCACAGTGGGGTGCAGATTTTATCAAAATTTTTTTACACAATTTTTCGGGTCAGTAAGCGAAAATAACGAGTGAAGGATTCCTCCTCTAGCCGATGTTTCTATCTATATTTTCATTCGGCTATGTGTCTTTTTTTTTCTTGCAGTGCGAATCCACCCGACGAGGTAATGAAGGCCATAACCTTTATTTCGTACCGAGTACATATTTTTTTATGATTTTCTTCTTTTTCTTTTTTCAGCTCTTCTCTCACTCCATCCTGGTCTATTTAGTCGTCGTATTCCACACATTCGATAAAATTTACTCTTCTGTCGCTCATCTTTCCACACTTACTCATATGAGTTTTGGTAGTAAGTGCTTTTTTGTCTTTATCCTTGCATTCTGCCATCTCCTTCACACTAAATGAAGTTGTATGTATGTGTAATCGATTTGGGAAACTTTGCTGCGTGAAATATTTTCACTGATTGTTGAATACTGCGAGAAGAAGAGAAGGAGAGAATGAGAAAAAAATACGGATCAATATAAAGCTGTGTACGAAGATAAAAAAGTTTTCTCCCCTTTAAATTGTACTTACGTGCACATAAGATGTATATGTAGAAAGGCGGAATCGAATTGAGTCAAGTCGTATTATAAGTTTAGGAAAAATAGGGCTACATAACTATTAATAATGACCTTCGTCGACGTGGCTTGAACGTGTATGCAGGTCATATATTATACATATATATATATATATACACACACCAACACACACACACATGTTCGCAATTTTCCATGCAAGAAAGAAAGGAATCTCCATTTTTGAAAATGAGAGAATACAGCGAAAAGAAGAAGGCTCATTTCTATGGCGAAGAAGTTGCAATGACGATGGAAAATTAAAGTCGTTTATTGGAACGACGAACTAGACCCCTAAATATTTTCCATTTTGTATACTTTGGAAACGTCGTGCATCTTCCACTGAAAATCTTCACTATCTCCCTTTTAAAGTTATTCTTTCTTTTGCACCGTCGTCGACATGCTGGTCCATCCGCTAGTCGAATTAAATAAATGTAATAACCCGAAGATGTGTTCGAAGAGACTATAAACTCTTTAAATTTAACAATAAAGATACCATAAAGTTGGATTTTCCAAAAAAAAGAAACACGTTACCCAGCCTTCTAGAGCTATTCGAGCCGGACATTAAATAGCGGAAAAGAAGATACGTTGATCGCCGCAAGCCCAACTAACATTAAGTTGGAAATTTAACAGTACTTTATATATTTTCACAATGTTGGTATTGTGTTGAAGTTTTTAAGTATCAATAATGGACAATATATTACCTCGGCCATTCTGGTCCTTCTGTGCCCATTTGGGTTAAAATGAAAGTGAGAAAGAAAACGAAATGACGAAAAGAGAAGAAATAGAATAGGTAGGTAGAATAAATTTTATGACACGTACAATAAGGCGTAGGCTTTCTGAAACCTTTCGTCTTTTTCTATCTTCGTACTATTCGATGTGAGCGTCAATATATTTTAGTCATAGGAGGTTAAGAGTAAGAAGGTATTTTCAATAGCCAAATAACCTCTTTTTTTTCTTTTCTTTTTTTTTTTTTTTTTTTTTTCCAAAAAGGAAAGAAAAACTCTTTTTTTTTTTTTTTTTTTTTTTTTTTTTTTTTTTGCACAAAAGGAATGAAAAATAGGAAGAAATACTTCACGAGGCGTTTTTATTGCAAGAATTAAGACACTAATGGCAAGCCTTTGATATAATTGTATAGCATTTCCATTGTCTACTTCAAAATGCAACGAGGACATAACCTCAGTCTAAGTGCAGTTTTTGGCCTCTTTATTTTCCAAGATGATAGGGGCCGTGGTTTGACATGATGCAGAATACAAAAGTAGAGAAGATTGGAACTTAAAAGTTGAAAATGTTTAAAACTGTGAATTAAGATAAATTTCCTGTTTTTTTTTATGCTGTTCCGATAGTTGTTTATATTTTACCATGTTTTTAAATATGCACGAGATGTAAAAATACCGCTTAAATAGTGGAAAGAATATCGTACAAGATCATCATGAGGTATCCATCATGTTCAGAAAACCTATCAAGCTACAGCCTACCAGGGAATACAGGTGATATCTCATTCTCTTCTAACTTTACTTCCTCCAGGTGTAGCAATTCACTGACTCACTTTCATTAAACTGAATGATCTACCAGTGATTTGCTGATGTTTGTCCAGAAAGATAGTATTTTGCTGCTACGCTCCTTCATTGTTTCCATAAACTGATGTGAAAGATCTGCTTTTAGCCATGGTGGTCATCCCCTTGAATTCATCAAAGAATTTGTTGCTACCCTTCATAACTACAATGCATGGAGATTTCTCTAGCTGCAACATTCCCCCAATATCATCAGTCTTTAGTATAACTGGTTGAGTGACGAGTTACAACTTGGAGAGTTTCTGGAGCATATATGTTACCAGTCAAATCCAAATTTGAGACAAACGCACTAGAACATCATAAGAGTTGTAGGATGTTTAGTTCATCCTAGGACAAACCAGTTTTGCCTAGGTCAAATGAGAAAACCCTAAGAGCCATAGGATGCGGACCACCCAATTTTGCTGGAGATTGTTTTAAGAATAACTACTTTATCCTAAGAGAGTTCAAAGCTAGTAAGCAGATTATACGTGATGAGAATGAGGAGGTGAAAACAGATGCTGAGGAGATGTCTGAAGTATTGCGGAAATATTGTGAAAAGTTATACAGCGATGAAGAAGATCAGAATAACGATCCAAGACTTGACACCATTGATGAAAAAGAGCCTCTAATCCTGTACGAAGAAGTTACTAAGGCTGTAGAGGACCTAAAGAACAACAAGACTGATCAACCAAACAAAGACCAAAATCATGATAGATTGCCGAGGCATTGAAGTGGTGAACCAATTCACCCATCTCAGATCCAATCGTCACAAAGCATGGCAATGGAGTCGCTTTTTGTTCAGAGCAAAGTAGAAGGAACAAGAGGCAGAGGACACTCACCCACCAGATGGGAGGATTCAATCTGGAAGGCAATAAGCTGAAGCTTCCCTGATTGTGCCAGGAATGCATAGAATAAGGAAAAGTGGAGAGAACTTGTGTTTCAGGTCACTGAAGAAGCACAATTGCAGCCATAATTGGTCACAATACCCCTGGTGGGGTGATACAACACTACAATGACTTCACTCGAACAATATTTGCCTAAACTGGTTTAGCTTGCGAATATTTTAACAAAACTAGTACATTCGATGAGGAATAGGACAAACTATTTTAACCTGGTGAAGATATTGCAGGATACACTGGTTTTATCTAAAATGCTTTTATTAGATAAAACTAAACTGTCGTATTCTCCATTGGATGTACTAGTTTTTCTCAACATATCCGCAGGTGAAACCAGTTTTGACAAATTTTGTTAGAATAAACTAGTTACTCCTATAATAATCTCCAGCAAAACTGGTTTGTTCTAGCACAAACTAGAATTTCCTACAGCCCTGTGGATACTCTACTTTTACCTAGAAAAAACTGATTTGCTCTGGGACAAACTAGAGCCTCATATAGATTTACGGATGTTCTAGTTTGACCTAGGCGAAACTAGTTTGTCTTAGGACTAACTAGAATAATTTGTGAGATGTTAAATAACCTGATTAAAATCATTGAACTCGTGTAAGTTAATGTTTTGATGACTTGAAAAAAAGATAAAATAAAATTTCTTGATACATACCTCTGAAAATTGAGCCATGCTCACTGTCTACTGTGGAGAGGAAGGAAAAGAGTCCATTTTGTGCTGAATACATATACTCCATGAAGATAAAACGGATGCAAAACCAACTGTTGAACCATACCCAAGCATGGCCATGCTTTTTCCCAGTGTAACATTTTATATGCGATTAGTAAACTATGTTGCTTCAATACTTGTGCACAACAACTTTAGTTAAATGTGCATATCACGTTACATTGCTTCACATATGGTCAGATTTGATGAAACTTTTCTAATCAATTATAGCCTGATCCTATGTCACCGAATTTATCTAAATGGCATAGTTTACTACTCGCATATAAAGTGTTGCACAAAAGAATGACAACAAAATAAGGAGAAGACCGTCGCATTATGTGGTCAAATTAGCTCAGTAGAGTTTATTTATCGCTTTTAACTATTCCCTCGCTTTTCATGATATGAATCCGCGAAGATATTGAAAAAATGAAGTGTTGACAAGTCTATACTTCATTCAAATGTTCATGTGTTTGTTCAACAGTAAGATAACTTGAATCCTTTTTAGTGTTTCAACTTTTGACTTTTTACTTAATATGGTTTCGTCTTCTCTTCAAATGAATTTAGGTAAGTTGATGAAATTGTGTTAAAGTTATTGTCTCAAGAATGAGGCATAACTCAGTGATGTAGTTAAACCTTGGGTAGTCTGTAGAGTAAATATACATGTATACTAAGGACTAAACGAGGTAAGCACAGTACGTGATAAAAGAGGTGGGTTTCTCTGGGAAAGATTCAGACTGAGTGTAAAAACTAAGGAGAAGACAGAGAAGAAAAAAAAGAAGGCTATCACTGAGACAGAGAAGAACAACAACGAAGCGCTATAAATCTCATATTTCATTTGTAGCTATGCCAGTGTGTGAGAAGATATGTGTTAGTGTATCTGTGTTGAGCACACATATCCTCTATAATATATCCTATACGTGTATAGTCTTATACCCAGAATTGTGTGGTGGTAGAGATACGAGACATACACGAACACGCTTCAAAAAAAGGAAAAAAAAAGAAAGACTAAACCGCGTAGCAGCACATTAATCAAAGAAGAAATTCAACCCTTAAAAATTCCCTCTATATAATTTTCCGTTTACATCGCAGATAACACGTCGTGATGATAATAAAATTACTAATATCTTTTTTTTTCTTCTGCCCTGAATGTACTCTCCCTACAAAGTGAAGTTTTTTTTTCCTTACTGAGGGAGGAGGTACGATAACGTGTATTGTTTGTTGAGTGAGAAACAGAGAAATGGAGAGAGGGAAAGAAAGCTGACAAAGCATAGAGAATGAATAAGCCAGAGAGTTGAACATCGAAGTGATATTCTAGCAGAAGTATAAATGGTTGGCAAGTTGAAAATTTATCGATGATATTCTTCTAAAGTCAGTTTGAAGAGTACCACTGTGTACGAGGAAGAGATGGTGAAAACGAGTTCAACTTGGAAGTCGTCTGAAAAGCGTAAACTTTGTCATAGTGTGTATTTGACTAAAAAAAAAGAAAAAAAGGGAAAAAATACGAGTCGAGGATGGAAGATGAAAAAAAAAATGAATATATACGTATATATCCAACCAACGACGACGACGATGATGACGCGACGTTATGACGATGTGAAGTATTGTGCTGAAAGCATTTATTTTTATACAACCATGTTTGTAGGCTGCCAGTAAACGTGGGTGGATGTGTATTTGTGTATGTGGAGGTTTTTTTTTCCTTCTCAACTTCTTAACTTTTGTAGCCGACGAAATGTGCGAAATTAAAGCAGTTATCAAACTGCCGTTATGTGTCATGTAGTAATATATGGTGTAGGATGTGATAAATGTGGAAAATTGACAGCTCCTTTTAATGGTGCCGAATAAACATAATGTACGAGGAAATGTTATTCGTCACGTTTTATCGGCCGGTTATCTAATGACAACGAGAGCCGATTTGTACGTGCGTGATTTTTAAAAGTTTGAATTTTAAAAAGCGTGGGATTCGAGTTTGATGTAGAAACTTTTACGATGTAATATAAACATATGGTACGCGAAGAGAAGCAAATATCAGATGTGATAGGCAAATGAAAACATCGCTCAGGATGCAATCAACAGATCGAAAAAGACAATTCGATGAACTCTTCTCCAGATACTGAAATAAAAATAGAAATTCGGGTTACACGATATGATGTTAATAGAGTTATCTGATTAGATGCTTCAAAATTTTCAGATTAATGGTGTGAACGAGCAGTGGTAGGTAATATTCGATTTTCACCGTATTTTTTTTGCAGCTATATTTAAATATTTTTTTAATGAGTAAATTATTGACCTCATTTAGTACCTTTCCTTACCGTTTTAAATACCTACAATTATATCTACTTATTTTCGCACATCTCCAAACTGTTTTGTTCATTTTTCTTTGATTACATAACCGACCTCTGACCTTATATTTTTTTTTATCTTTTTTTTCTTGTACGCTGTAATGTGTTTTTAAAATATTTCAATTTTAAATTACCGGTTCACGTGAAGCCTGGCATCGTTACGCATTTTAGTGATAAGTTGTGTTATATTTGTACATATGTTTGTTGATAAGCGATTTGTCTAAAACAGATATTTTGTCCTTGATGTTTTGCGATTTCGATGTGTCTTAGTTTTATTATTTCGGTAGCCAGAGATACATGTTTTTCTAGAATTTTTTAACAATGCTGTTGGTTACATTTGTTGCGAGTGTTTTTGTATACATGAACATTTTTCTTAATACCTTTGGAGCGTGTAACTTTGACTTGGACTATGATGATGAAAATGGTAAGTTCTGGGTTGTGATCATGATTTTTTATTCGAAAGCATCGTACATGAACTGATGAGTAGGTAACATAAATATTTCTTTGAAAATAACACGTGAAAGCAATTTAAAAAGGTGGCAAAAAGTCATGAAAAGTGGATTGAAAGCGTGGGCTGATATTATTTTTATTTTTAGGTGCCAAAGATTGCTCTGATTAGGATGTATAAATTAATCTCAAAAACCTGTTACCTGCTATTTTTGGCTGCAATAACCGGATTACTGACGAAAAAATTTTAGATGATTTATAAGAGGTGGGCCAAATTTTCCATGTTTTACTAATCTGTAAATCATGAATGGCGATAATTTCGAAGTGATCTCAAAATGATGTGTTGAAAATTTCAGTTGTCTTAACTCAATTTTCCCAACTTGCAAAACTGACTCAAAGATAGCTAATTTTGTAAAAATTTCAAAAAATAAAAATTAATAATCATATTTATTCACCAAATTATCATGGTTGGCAAATTTTCACTATTTTCATTGTTTTGTGATTTTTCAAAAAATGTCACTTCTTGCCTTTTTTCACAAATTTTTGAAAAATTATGCAGAAAATTTTTTTTTGAGAAACTGTCCCCAAAAATGGATATGTAGGACATTAATTTTAGATGATTGAGTGCAATATTTCAATTTTATTTCCCATGGATGATTTTTCAGAGGTGCTTTAGAGAAATTGATGTTTTTCGAGATTTTTTTTTTGCACTATTAAAAATTTTTTCACCAAATTCATAGTAAAATAGACTGAAAACCCTTACCAATGTCCATTTAAGCGTGGTCATCACCGCTCGTACTCTTTTCATGGACCAGAATGCAAAAATGCATTATAAATGATCCAAAGAAAAAGAAAACAATTGATTTTGAGAGTCTGACCATTTTTGATTTTTTTTTGTTTTAAATAATGGCAACACTGTTCACGGAAGTTCAACGATTTTGCAGTTTTTGTACCACATGAATGCATGAACCTGTACGATGATGTAAGATACCATGCTAAAAGGATAAATGAATGGTGTTGTTCCAAGTTGTTCTTAATGCTCTTAACATTTGTACTTTTATACTGTGTTGTGTTTTATTTGTAATTAATTCATTTCAATTCAGTTCATCAAATTTTGAAAACTTCAACAGTAACCCTATAGCTACAGATCATCCAAAGTGTCTCCAAATAGCCCAGTGACCTTATTACCTACTATACAAGCTCAACTCAGAAACTCACGATATGTTCCATTTATTATGTCTATTGATACTTTTGTTTTATCAAGTGAATTTTCACCCTCTAAACATTGAAATTAAATCGGTGCTGATTTATTTAATTCTAAGTGAAACACAATCTCATTTTTTATTTCTTTTTCTTTGATGTGATCTTGAGCTGTGATATTGGCTCGATTTACATCTAGTTGTGTTTGTTAGTTTTACATGATGAAATTTTTACATTATAAGCTTTGAAATTGATGTTTTGTTTCATTTTAATTGAAACGCAGTATCGTTCTTTATTTCTAGTTCTTAATACAATTCTGAAGTTCGATATTAACTCACTATCTTTTTCATTTCCCAATGTTGTAAGTAGACGATAAATGCATAATGCTGATTTTGTTGACAATTCTGTCAAAGGCTATCTGAACAAAAAGACAATCATTCAGCTAAAATCTTAGTTTAAACGAGATTAATTAATACATTTAATACACATAATGACAACGAAAAAATGAATTTTTGAATTTTAAATTGTAGCATATCATTAAAATGTACCATTGCATGCTGGAAAATGATCCCAAAAGTTTCAGTCCTCTAATAATAAGCTGATATAAACCCCTGCTGCTAAGCACTCCAAATTGAGGGTTCAACTCCCGAGCGTGTAATAACATTTCTCACCAGCGACACGTGGTAACGAAGTACGCGTACCCGCTTCTCGTTAAAGGAAAAAAAAAAAAATTATTTATTAATGATGTTCGTTTAAAATTTATTTCCATCATATAAATAGGGTAAAAAAAAAATTTTTGGTGTAAAAAAACATGCATTAAAAAGATTTGGTACCCTCTATGACGAGAAGCGCGTAAGCATATCTCTGTCACCACGTGTCACCGGTGGGAAATGTCGCTCGCGCTCGGGAATCACATTCTCAACTTGGAGTGAGTGATTTGCGACATGGGTTAATATCAACATAAAGGACTCAGATTTTGGGTATCATTTTGCAACGTGTAATGATAGAGTGCTGCGATTAAAATTCAAAAATTAATTTTTTCACCGTCACTCTCGTGTATGGTTGATTTAATTTGGGATTGTGATACACGGTTTCGAGTTAGTTCTTAGAGAAGAGTCGTGTGGTATTGAGATTGAGAGCAGCTGATTTTCTAATTATCTCATGAGCTAAGAATATTATGCTTCAATTGAACGATTATATATTGCTCACAGGGTGAAATGATCCTGCGTCTCATTTATAAATATAATTCAATGAGGAGTTTAGCATTAGGCAAAGTTCGGATATTTCCTGAGACGAGGAGGATGAACCGAAGACGTAACATTTTTTCAAGATTCAAGATCCATCCAAGTGTGCCTCGCTTTTGGCCTTATTTCGACTCACATTCGCGAACGCTAATTCGTACTGAAAAGTAAATTATATTCCTAGAATTATCCTCCGGTAATTACAAACGAAGTAAAATTAGAAAAATACCTTCCGGAAAAAATCTCTCGATTTATATACCAAAGTCAAAAGCTCGACGTGACGTTTACGAATCACTGAATTATCATTTTATAAGTGGCAAGGTTAAAGGAGGCATAAACTAAGAGGCAACTAAAAAGAATAAAAATTCACAATGTACTGGTATACCATAAAAAAGACCATCTGAATAATTTAATTCTGTTAGTATTTTTTACGAGAGAAAGAAAGAAAGAAAGCGAAGGAAAAAAAATTAAAATACTTTTGAAGTGGTTTTATTTTTAATGCCTAATAACGAAAAAAAAAAAAAAAAAAAAAAAAAAAAAAAAAAAAGGCCTTTTAAAAAAACAAAAAAAAAAAAAAAAAAAAAAAAAAATTAAAAAAGGCCATCGTATAAAACGAAACAAAGAGAAAGAAAAAGAAAACAAAAGCGTACCAACTTTGATATATAAATTAAAAAATGCAAAAAGTACACGATTAACTGGTTAACCGATGAATAAGTTTTTATTTTTGTCATTTTTGTTCTCCTCTCAACAGCTACGACAAGGACGAGGACGACGGTGGCGACTATACTGCTTCTTTACTTTTCTTTCTTTCTTCCATTTTTTTTTTTTTTTTTCAACTGATGAAACTTTTTATACGGAAATAAAAATGAGCGAGAAAGAGAAAGACGATAGAAATGGAAGTGGAACATTTTCTCGTATTCTCGTATATATGCTTATATTAATATATATACGTACTGGTACTACTTTAATATACGTACCAATGCGTAAAATGAACTCTCGACTATGATTAGTGGAAACTGTAAAATGTATCAAGAGTGAAGTGGAGTATAAGCCGGAGTAGAAGGTGCACAAAAGGGAAAATAAAGCCGGAGAGATGATGGTAAGCAATGGCGAAGAAGGTGTGGTTCAACAAGAGAAAATACAGTTGTACGAGGGTTAATAATGAAATAAATATGTAAAAACTTTTCTCTATTTTGTACGAGTTTTTTATTTTTTTGATTCTGCTACTCGGCGGTTTTTTTGTCGCGTTTCCTCGTGTGTCTTATTTTTCACTCGACGCGACGGTGGTGAAAATGAAACAGTAAAGGGATACAGTGATATAGAAAGGGAAAGAAAACTGAGGTACTACAGCAAAAGTGAAACAAACCCTTGATATAGTTATACCTACATGAAAGTGCTGAGCACCTCGTAAAAGGGGAGGAGATCTAGTTAGGATAAAGGGTCCGGGAAAAAGTACTGAATAAAATCGAAAAACACTGAAAACATTACAATTTTTCACCGAATAAAAATGCAAAACTTTTTTCTACGTACCTTGTGGTACTCCCCTCCATCTATCTCAAAAGTAGCTTTAATATTGTCGTAAAAAGTTGGCTAAACTAAATTTTAATCTTCTTATATAATTTTTTTCGGCTCTCTTTTACTCTCTTTCAGTACCTTTCGGATACGAGATGAGAGGAAAAATACTACGGAAAAAAGTTTAGTCTTATTAAAATTTTCCATCGTAGCGTGTGTATTGTTGTTGGGAGGGCCGGCGACTGTGAGAAATCCCAAGTACTACGTTTATGGCGTAGGATTGCAGAGAGGATCCCTCGAGAGAAAACGAATATGATTTAAATGAAATAACGATGTTCAACGACCAACAACTTGGCCGTTTAAAAATTTTCGCCTACCAGAGTGTTCTTTCTCTCGTAATTTCGCATGTCTTCAGTTTGCCAGCATCTAGACGTACACTTGCTGCACGTCGCTCATCGTTGTGTTCGCTTTGAAGTGCTCAGATATGTGTACTGTAGGGTACGTTTAGGCATTAGGCGGTCGTCGAACAGTTTTAAATAATTACAAATGGTATTTTAATAACGTATACGGATTATAAAGTGTACGCATTCCTTTGTATAAAAGAGGCCCTCGTCGTTTGTATGTATGACGTTGTAGTAGTATAACATACACGATCTTAATACGAAAAACCCTTTTTCATATACGTATGTATTCTATAACGGTTTTTAATTAAAATTTATATTACATGTAATATACGGAATATGGCAAAGGAGGGGGAGGGGAGTACAGTTTTGGTACAATATGACCGTATAAAAAGTACCTATGAAGGAATCTGTGCTGTGAAAAACTAGTTCTTAAGTATCTTACTCGAGTATAGATCAGGAAGGGCCAAATTTTGCTCTTTTTGAAAATCTGCAACATCTGTAATCACAATAGTTGGGAAATGACCTAGAAAAGATGTGATAAAAATTTCAGTCCCGTAACTCGATTTTTTAAATTTTCAAAACTAACATAAAATTCAAAAATTTTCAAAAAATTAAATAAACATTTTTTTTAAATTTTTTCTAAAAATGAAATTACTATATCGAATGTTTTACATTAATCTCTTTTGCCTTATGTCAGTGATAGGTCGACTCATGAGGCTTACAAGTATAATACTTAGCCTACCCAAAAAATTGAAAGGGCTAAGATATGCTGTTTTCAAAATTTCATTTTCTCCCAAATCTGATGCTCATTCGTAAAATGTGAAGAAATAAATACAAAAAAACATGACTAAAAATTTGTGAATAACTTTTAAAAAAGCTATTATAAGACCCTCATTAGAAAATTTTCAAATGAATAGGAGGTTACCTTCAACTCAGTGGTTCAGATTGAAGCTCCAAAATTTGCATTTATTCAGAGGAAAAAAAATATCAATAAAAAAAAATTAGTCATTTTTGGAAAAAAATTGAAAAAAAAATTATAATTTTGAGGATCAAAGTAAGGTTGAAGCAGTCGGCAAACTATGACGATGTGAGCATGAAAATATTTAGTTAAAAATTTACAATTTTTCCAATTTTTGTCCAAAAATAACTAAAAATTTTTCTTCTCCAATTGGTATTTTTTTTCCTCCGTATAAATGCAACCCTCTGAGTAAAGATTCCAACCACCGAGTTGAAAACGCTGTCTCGTTCATTTAAGAACTTTCTAATAAGGTGCTTATAATGACTTTTTCAAAAGTTATTTGCAAAAAACTAAAAAAATTACAAATTTTTAGTCATATTTTTTTGTATTTATTTTGCCACATTTTACGAACCACTTCACTCCCGCTCTTGATTTTTATACTGCACATTCCCGAAACTATATACTGTGTTTATGACCAAACAGCAAATTTTTATTGTTATTAATTTTTTTTTTTATGAATTTTCAAAGTAAACGGCAAGTTTGGGTAAAAATTAAATTTTGGAAGTAGTGTATTTTAGCTCCTTTGATTTTTTGGGTATGCTAAACATTATACATGTAAGTATCATGAGTTGACCTATCACTAGTATAAGGGAAGGGAGGTTAATGGAAAACACCCGGTACATATTTGAATCCAAAATGATCAGTAGTGACCAGTTTTCATCGTTGCCCTTTTTTTGAGGGATTAAAAACAGCCCTTTTTGGGTTTTTCCACGATAGAATTTTTTGGAACCCCCTCCCCCCTCCCGAAATAGATGTAGGACATCAATTTTAGATGATTAAGCGTAATATTTAAATTTTATCCTGACAGACGGTTATTTCAGTGCCACTCAAAACAGGTCTTTTTTTACCCATTTCGGAGTAAATTTATTAAAAATGTTGAACATTTTTTTTTTGAAAAAATTTTTATCACAGGGGGTACATTCCAGCTATTTTAGACTCACAGAGGTAATTTTTCATTTTGTTTTATTTCTTCGAACTACTCATACTGTATTTTTGTGTGCTGGAATACTAACTAAGAATCTCATTTGGTATATGGGGTTTACAATACGCTGTTTTGGGATTTTGAAACTATTAAGGTCAAAGATAATTTTGGAGCTTGATAAATTGACACGTATGTACAAAATGTGGCAAATTTTGGATTTTTAACCTTCCTTTATAGAAGCTTAATTTCGGTTCAATGTTCAAAAGGTTATCAAGATCTATATTATGTGAATTAAGCAAATTTTTGAGAATTATTCATATCAATTTGAAATCTTCAAAAATTATTTTTTCTGAACGTCCTAGCTTCTTTTGTCGACCTCCTGTGAAAAAAGTTAATGAAATGAAAATATTTGTTTTTTGATGTTCCACAATTTTTGTTTCAACATTTTTTTTTGTAAGTGCGTTATTTGGGAAGTAATTGCCAAAAGCAGACTTTGCGCCCCCCGACATCCCCAAAACAGAGCAAAATATGCATGGATTTTAGGAAACTTTTGGAATATTGAAATTCATATTTTACAGTACCTGTACTTATATGCGAAATTTATGCCTTACTTGAATTTTGATCGGGTTTATACTTAAAAAGCTTGCAGTAATATTTATGCTGCAATTTATCATTGTAGGCAAAATTTCATTACCCCCTTTTTTTAGGAATTTTTTAAAAAATTTCACTTTTACGTTTTTTGTGATTTCTGAAAGACTACGATAGAAATACGACCAGCATCTTGGTTGCTTTGATTATCATTCTTTTTCGTATCCCAATGTAGTAGGAGGATAGTTTTGGTCGCGTTGGTCATCGTATCCAATTCGAGATACTATTACCAAGTGTGGTACTCCGTAACCGAGAGAATATTTAAAACGCGTTAGTTAAAACGTTTCGTTAATTTTGATAGGTTCTAGGTATCCGGACGGAGCCGGAAATAAGGCGTAATAGGGTTGCTGTGTTCGGTCTCCGGTGTTAGTGTGGTGCGGTACTGGCGAATGTAAATTTCAGCGGTTCGTTCGTTTTACAGTATAAGTGAATATAACGACCACGTTTGACCTGGTTTTTCGCCTAGCGTACGATATGTATGTGTAGAGTGTGTGTGTGCTGTCTTTCTGTATTTGGTTTTGCCCTCATCTCTCGACTACCCCACTTTCTCAATCTTCACACTCGATCAAACCCTTTTAATCGGTTATTAGAATTTGTAACGAGAGTAGATACGTATAGGTATACCCTTAATGTATGTGTTGTCCGCACGGTGCTTTTGACTGAATAGGATATTCGTATAGATACGCTGCATACAAAAGGGTATGTGGCAATGGTCGATTGTTTTTCTTTCGCTTAATTGGCCACGGTCGTAAGTGGCGTAAATTGGCTGTAATTTGGGTGCTTAACCGATACCCTGAAAGAAGTCAGGTAAAAGAAAGCTATACATACCAGTTTAGTAGTAGGTACAGGGTGACGTGAAAAGTTTGTAATCGTTTGAGAATTGAGATCTGCTACGAATTTTTATTATAATACCATTTTACGAAGAGGATGAGGTGAAAAGAATTCGAACGAAGGAAACAAATCTAAGAGAAAAAAAAAATTAATTGCAGCATGAAGATTGCAATTTTTTCAAAATTTTAAAATTCTAGTTAAAAGTGCTCCCCTAAGCGTATTTGTCTTATTATGAAAAAATAAATCCTTTAGCCTGGTTGCGTGCGTCGTATCGTCAATAAAAATCTTATCTATTACCGCCTATCAATCTGACGTGGGTACAGGAGGGAGTGTCAATAAAAATCATTTCATAGTCCTAGAAGACCTTCAAGATCATTTTCGAGCATGTTAGATATTTATATATGAATTCAGTTAATTCCCTTCCTTTAGAGGGTAGAAGGGGGATAAATTATTTACCAGGCTCGATATCAAAATCGACCAAATTAGATCAGTAAGCTCACAAGGGAACTTTCTCAACAATATACCTGAAATTTGAATAAGAAGCAAATAGCATGCCAAAAAACTGCATAACCCAATTTCAGTTGCCAAGCTCATTTTTTGAATTTTGATGGATTTTTGAAAATTTATGCTCATTTTTACAGTTAATAAAATATTGAAAAATGATGGAGAAAATTGGATTATCGACTATTGGAGGGAAGTTATGCGTGGAACAAAATCTAAAAATATGAAAAATCTATCATAAAAACCACATATTTGGGGTTGTGAAGGGGTGAAATGGAGCTGAAAAGTCAAGATTCCCCAAAAGGCAGTTCTAGTATCCTACTAAATGTACATAGCTAATTTCGAGTCCCTTGCACAATTAGGAAGGGAGTTAAGCGAAGAACGAACTCTAAAAATTAGAAAAATCTCCCAAAAACCACAAAATTTGGGGTTGTGAAGGGGTAAAATGGAGCAGAAAAGTCGATACCCCCAAAAGACACACATAGTGTTCCTAAAAAATGTCCATACCAAATTTAACTTCCTACTTCATTTTGATGACGAGATAGGGGATCAACGCCCCTTTTTCAAGGTCAAAAAGAGGAGAAACTCTCATATCTCCCCTCCTAGTTGACCTTGAAAGTTAATTTTTGCATATGTTATACAACTTTTGATTCTCGATTAATTGAATAAAAAAAGGAACAATTTTTACGTTTTTGGTCCCTCAGCACCCCCTATCGTAAAATGGGACAAAACTAAATTTTAATCCAACATCAATCATACCCACTCATTATATCTAATTCGCCACCAAACTGAGCTGATTGACCGAATTGGAGCGATTTTTGTCAGTATCGAGCAAAGTAAATAATTTTAATGAAGGGGGGGAGGCAATAAATAAAAATAAAAATAAATGTCTGACATGGTTAAAAATTGTCTTCGCGGTCTTCTAGGCCCCCAAAATGGATTTTGTTGGTATTCCCCCTCTCTCAACAACCGTTTGTCGATAGACTGTAATAGCCTGGTTTTCATTGACGATCAATCAAATTGGTCTCAAATCGCCTGAAATCGGCCGCCTATCATCCTGTGATACACCCAAGTGGATAAGGTCAACACGAACGCATTCTCTATGCCTACAGAATCAGGATGGTTTCTAGGGAGCTGTTTTTATTGAGCTTTCACGTATTAGTTTCCCGTTGCTCTCTACGCTATCTACAGGTAACTAACCGCATCTCTGGCCGGGTTTTACAACCCTGAGGTCAGCAGTGGGCTGCGAGTAGGCGCTCAAACCAGTTACAAGCTTTTTGATTCTGATAATAGATGGCGTGCTGTCTAATTTCCTCTGTTGTAACTGGTAGTGTTCGGGACGTAAGCGTGTAATAGTTGTTAAGTCCAGGCATTGCATTACACGTAGTAGTGAGATTCGAACCTTTAACCTCTCGTTTAATCAGCCACGGTTTAACCACTACAATTTTTTCTTTTTTTGTTGGAAATTTTTTAAAATTAGCCAACTTTGAGTCAGTTTTTTGCTAGTATAAAAAATTTAGTTTGAAAGCAAAAATTTCTACTACATTATATTGAAGTCATTTGGCATTTACTGTGACCCCTGTCGTTGTCAGTTTTCCAAAAAAAGCAAAATTCGCTTCATCCTCGCTGTTGAAGAGCAAAATCCACACAAATTATCCGCTCTTGAACCAATTGATAGAGAATTATAACTTACATAGGCCCTATCATATTCAAAAATCAGCCTTCTTTATCAAATAGGAGAAGAGATACAAGAGGTTTTATTGCACCTCTTCACGGTTTGGTGTTTGCTATTTTCCGATTTTGCATATTTCCCATCCCAATGAAGTAGAGAGTTAAAATTTGCCATGTAAATTCATTAGATGTCCTAGATGTACTTGGGGGGGGGATTTAAAGTTTTCAGCCTCATTGCACCCTTTCACAGCTTCTAAAACGTGGTTTTTAGGATTGAAAATTAATTTGTTTTCATTGTATTCCATTTTTCACCTTCTATTTTCAAAAATGAAAAAAAAAAAAGAAATACTAATCCAGTTTTTTTTTTTTCTATTTTGCAGGAGAAACGCCAGCAGCAGCATCGGCTAATTCGGTTCGACATTCTGATATGTCTACAATTGGTATGATGTCAACTAGAATGGTGCAGAAGCCTTTTTTCGACGATATATCTCCCAGAAATGTTACCGCCATCGTTGGCCAACCAGCAATACTAAATTGTCGCGTTAAACACGTCGGTGATAGAACGGTAAGCAACACTACTGGAGATATTATTTAAATTTATTTAATTCCTGCACCTAATACCTACATACAATCCGCTTGTTGTTCGTCATTCTTGCGTCACCTAAACCACACACATAAGCTGGGTCACTATACTTCATCTAATTAGCTACATAATACCCTCGTCATATGGTTTTTCCTCGCACAGAATATGTCGTCGATGACGAAAAGTGACGTGGTGGAGTGTGGATCGTGGTAGATAGGGTATATTTTATCGTTGTAAAAATGGCACGTCCTCGTTACTTTCGTGGAAATTAACGCGACGATGTGAAAAAGAGCCATTGAACACGATTTATGATTTAGGTATCGTTAAGTGGTTTAATTTGACCGTAAAATGTTTCACTAATGGGATGGAGTGGTGTGACCTTTCACGAAATTTTTATCATGATGTGTGTTGAAAAAATGAGTGTAAAAATCACAAAGACTTCATAATTGTAAGATTACAAGATTATTATAGAATCTGGTATTATTAATTGGGATCGTTGCAAAGAACGTGCTGTGTTGGAAACTCGACGATGCACTGAATATAGGGCTAAGAAAAAAATCTTTCAAATAGTACAACGATACCACACGACAAACTCGTGTGAAAAATATCTCACAAAATGTAACCTCTACCATGCCGCATCGAATTGATAGCAGATTGCGATCCGTATTCTGTAGGTATACAGTATGTAGATGTAATGTACATGTTGAAGTGTACCTATGTGGTAGTATATTCGCCGCCGCGCCGTTCAATTTCCAGCAAAATAAAAGGAAAACTTGATCAATATCGCGAAATTGTGCTGTTAAACGTTTATGTCACAAAAAAGAAAATAACGCATTTGTCGCTAGTCTGCGAATAGAGACGGTTTTTATGTACCTCGATTGAAGTAGCGAGCAGATGACAAAGGCGGTAGGGCGCGGAACAAATACAGGAAAATGGTTCATTTTGAACGGCGTTGGCGGCGGCGATCTGTTCTCTTTTCATTTTATCCTGTGGCACAAATCGCCGAAGCCAAATGTCATTTACCATATATTCGAGCTGCGTTCTCGTGCAATTAATGGTATCCAATTAAACGAGCCCGATGCTTGTGCCTCGTTCGGTATCCCATTTCAGATGGAATTCGATACCAGGCCCTATGCGTATACATATACTCTATGGTCGAGTACATATTAACGGCCTAAAGGCTAGAATTTCCATCCAGTAAGTTCTCGTTTGATTTTGGTATATTGATAATATCGATTCTGTTGGTTTTATTTTATTTTTTTTCAACGGATAAATGGGTAGTATTATCGTTCTTCTGTGTTCGCGGTATTTTCCGTCAGTGGACTCTTTCTCATCGTTTTATCGTAGGAAATACCTTCTTTGTAAAGAATCGATGTATTTATTTAAGGTGAGTTACAATTATGGATCAAAATGTTACCAGCGGCTAAATTGCCTGGAATCATTTAGGAGCTCGGGAAGATTCGACACAGTTCGTGTACGTTCTACCTATCACTGCTCAACTCTCTAAGAGTAACAATTCATGACACGAAAAAAATCAATGACGTCACAGTTGCGCATGCTCTGAAATTCGTACACTTGCTTCTGCGCATGCGTATGTATACTTGTGACATTTCAACGATTTCCAATTTTTATTTATCTGCCGTATTGGTATTTCTACTCATTAAATTCATCTCACATAAGTAAATCGAACTTTAAAGTTATGTTTGGCTTAATTCTATTATAACGTTCACTTATTTAGTGTAATGTTCAGAATATGTTTCAATATTTTATTTTCTTAACCATTTGCCAGATTAATTATAAAAAAAAAAATTTATTTCAGAAAATTCAAAACTATGACGTCATGATCTCATTATACTGTGATATGTAGAACAGACGTCATTAACTTTTGTTGCTTTGAGAGTACATTTCTTCTTTTCAGATGATAAAAATAATTTTAATTTAGTACAGTTTTTGGCGTTAAAATAAAATTTATTATTAAGTAATTTAATAATTACGAAATTAATCTACATTCAATGGACGAATAACGTCGCGAAAAATTGATCAAAAATTGCGATAACACGTTAAAAAACGTATGAAAATTGGATTTAAATATGGAAAAATTCGTTGGAAATCATCGAAAATTGGGTAAAAGTTTGGCAAAAATGAGTGAAAAATGCGAAAAATTGATCAAAAATCACTAAATAATGTTGAAAAATAAGTGAAAATTGACCAAAAATAGTTAACAATCATTGAACATTGGACAAAAAAATTATTAAAATCGGTTAAAAAACGCGTAAAATGATCAAAAATTACGAAATAATGTTGAAAAATGAGTGAAAATTGCATTAAAAAAATGACAGAAATTGTTGAAAAACGTTTTAAATTTGATCTAAAACATGAAAAAAAAAATCGTTAATGATCACGAAATTATGTCGAGAAATGAGTAATATTTGACCAAAACTCGTTATAACTGGCAATTTTTTTTACTATTTCTTCGTAATTTTCGATCAATTTTTCGAGTTTTTGAAAATTTTTTACCAATTTTACTTCCAATTTTTGATGATTTCTCACACATTTTTGTTCCATTTTTCATCTCTTTTTTAACTGTTTTTCATTATATAAATTTTGTGCATTTTTCAGCAATTTATTCAAATTTTAACGTATTTTTTCGATGGCTTTTACAATTTTTGGCCAATTTTTACCTACTTTCCAACATTATTTTATTACATTTGATTAATTTTTGGCATCGTTTACATATTTTTGCTAATTTTTTTATCCTATTTTCAATGATTTTTACGAAATTTTTCATTTTTTAAGTCAATTTTTCGCATTTTAGCCCATTTTTTTGCATATTTTTACCCAATTTTCGATGATTTGTCACAATTTTAATCAGTTTTTAGATATTTTTCGAAATTTATTTTTTTATGTTTGATCAATTTTCGGTATTTTTCGCATATTTTAGTCAATTTTTCATCCCGTTTTCAATGGTTTTTAACACAATTTTTTATATTGTCAATTTTTAGATATTTTTCAACAGTTTTTATTTATTTTTGACCAATTATTCGCATTTCTAACCAATTTTCTTCTTGTTTTCATCAAATTTTTGATGATTTTTTACGATTTTCGACCAGTTCTTACCTATTTTCCAAAATTATATCGTTATTTTTGATTAATTTTGTAAATTTATTACCCAATTTTAAAGATTTTTTCACAATTTCTTTCATATTTTTAGTAATTTTTTCGATGTTTTTCAACCTTTTCTTCAAATTTTTACTCAATTTCCGATGATTTTTGACAATTTTTTTCATATTTTAGGTCAATTTTCAACTATTTTTCTACATTTTTTCGTCATTTTTTATCAATTTTCTACATTTTTCACAAATTCTTCTAAAATGTTCTCTCACATGTCGAAATTTCTAGCAATTTTTTTTCATGTTTTTATTCAATTTACATACTTCTTTTTTCAAAATTTTTCGTAAATTTTGAACAATTTCGTTCATTTTTTACGAATTTTTCGAAAATATGAATTATCTGTCACTACGTTTTTCGTTTAACAATCTCGTAAGATGAAAAAGTAATATTTTCAATTCTTAACTTTGCACTTTACGTTCCTTAATTGGAATAATTTCAAAAATTACGAAAAAGAAACGAAGTGAAGTGAAAATCCGGCGAGTGATGTATCAATAGGTGTTTTTGAATGCACAAATATTGCAAGAAAAAAAATTTTCATCTAAAAACAACTATCTATTCTACGAGGGAAAGTATAGTGAAAACTAGTTTTTCGAGTTTTCCAAGATTTTCCTTATTTTCAAAAACTTGAAAAAAAAACATCACTTTGTACATTAGGGCACTATTTACATGAAATAGAATTTTTTCAAAATTACCTCCCGAAGATTCATAGTTTTCAGACACAAGTTTCGGCTGGAAAAAAATTGTCCAAAATTTTTTTCAAACAACTCATTAATTTCCTTTGGTGTTGTCCAAGTTTTAAAAAAAATGATTGAAAATTTGCAAAAATGAAAATTCCCAATGCCAAGGTTACAAAAGTAACATGTTAGCCCGTAACAAGGTCTGGAAGAAGGGTATTGGGCCTAAATTGATGTTTGTTGGAGATGTGATTTTTTGAAGATTCCATTTGAAAGCTATTTCGTTAAAAATTAGTTCCAATATTGAGTAACTATTTTCTTCAGACAGATAACATGTCGTTGATGGCATGAAAAAGAAAAAATAAAAAATTCGAACTATTCTGCTGTAATGGTTATACTCGTAGTCAGCTGCGCTAGTTTCTAGGGATAACGACAAAAAAAAATCGAACTTAGGTAAATGCATGATTGCATACAACGTGCAAAAATCACGAATCTAAAATCGGTGACGAGTGAAGATTGAGCGAAATTGGAAATACATACATACGTATACAAGATTTCCACCACTACGCGCTGATGGTCCATATACTATATGGCATATATGACTAGGTGGATGAATGTAACACAACATCGTCACGGACACAGCAACCGTATCCGCTCATGGAATCCCCAGCAGACCGTGTATTAGCTTCGTTATTTTTACACCACATCGTCGAGTAATGGTATAGAGAGTATCTGCTACGAATAAACGAAATCCTCTCATTTTTTATAGTCGACCAATTCTGTATCGTAGAAATACGTAAAGACGAAATACCGTCTTCTTATTACATGCGAGATATATAGCGACTGTGGAGTCGCGTTTTGCCTTCGCCTTTGCCTCGCATCATGCTACAGAGGTAGTAGGTACATACAACTGTACCTTCTTTTATCGTCACTTTTTCCCATTGCGCCGGATAAGATTACATATTTTGTAAGGGTCAAGCTCGGTCAACGTGTTTCCTAATCGTTCAAATGGTACGTGATATGCTATCGCTACGTCACCTCGGTTATATGTGTAAAAATTAATTAAAAATTATCCGCCATTGTAACGTAGTCAAAAACGCACGTAAGTAGAGATATCCACCTACCTGCTATTACCTATGGAAAAAGTTTCTTCGTTTCATTGGGGATTGATGCGGATTTTGCGGTCTTAAATATCTACCTACGTTTCTGCTTTATTTTAAAGATATTTTCATCCAACGGTAGAATATATAACATGTGTAATTCTCTCAAGCCATCGTGATATGAGATACAATACGAATTAAAATTAATTTATATAAGAAAAAAATAGAATAGAATAGAAATAACCTAAATATAAATTTTTACTTTGAGTCGTCGTGCGTTAGCTAATGCATGTGGTTTTGAAATCGTTGAAAATGTGAATAACATTCATCTGAAAAGCAAGAATGAAAATAGCTGTAAAGCCTACTCACCTCATCAAAAAAGTTAGCCAATGGCAATCTATCGCGAATTAAAATTTATTAATGTGGCAGTAATAGGTTCATTAAACGTTACACATATCTCTTCCTACCCTTTTGGCTAAAAGGAATTTTCATCATTCTACGTACACTGTTTTGAAAAAATTTCTACTCAGTCTTAACGCAATGCGGCACAGTGAAGTGGATACTGTACATAGAATGAACTACTAAAGTCACATTGGCACGTCTTTCGGCTTCAATTTTTTAATCTTCTTACTCAAACTGCCCGCTAGAGAAATAACAAAAATAGTTATACGTTTTGTTATTGTCACAGAAACACCATGCACCTGCCTCGACCTGAAAGTAAATTCAAACGATGTAATTGCACCTCGAAAGCTGTCATAGCATCAGTAATACAATTGCGTTTCGTTTTTTAAAATTACTAGCTCCTATTTTTTTTTTTTTTTTTATTTTATGTACAAGCTGAAAGAGTTGGTAAGACCTAATTGTTTATGAATTTTATTCGAATTAATTGAATTAAATCGTGGTTTTTTTGATTTTATTGAAAGAGAATCAGAATTAATTTCAGGAATAAATCTAGAATTTTCTTCAATTAATTTAAAATTAAGACTTGAAATCGAATATTCCTACCAAGTCTATACACCAAATTTCAACTTTTTAGCTTATTTTAGACGAAAGATAGCGGAGGAGAAGGCTGTTTTCAAGGCTAAAAGGGGAGAAATCCACATATCTCCTCTCCTAATAGACTTGGATGGGTGATTTTTCGATATGGTACGTAACCTTTGATTGTACGTCGATTGGCTCAAAAAAGGAGCATTTTTGGTGATTTTAGCTCGTTCTCAAATTTGGGCATAAGTGAATTTTGACCCAAGGTTATCTCCACTTCAGGTTAGTTTTGGGGAAAAAATAAAAAACTAAAATAAATACCTGACATGGGTAAAAATGAGCGTACTGTGCCTCAATGTGGAGGAGGGAGTGCTGATAGGCCAAAAATTCAAAAATTTTTCCTTTTTAAGCCAATTGATAAACAAATCCAAAGTTGTATAACATACCCAAAAATCAACCTGCTAGGTCAATCAGGAAAGGAGATATGAGGGGTTTAGCCCTTTTCGACCTCAAATTCAGCTAGGAAGTTGAAATCAGTATGTACTTGGGTTCTAGATGTGCCTTTTAGGGGCTTCGAGCTCTTTGTATCCCCTCAAAGCTCCAAAAAAGTGGAATTTTGGTCTGATTTCCTTATGTTTTGAGTTTGTTCCTCGCTTAACTCCCATTCAAACTGAGCTAGGAATTTGAAATTATGTATGTACATTCGGTATGGATTCTAGATGTGTCTTAGGCCTCATTACACCCCCTCAAAGATCTGAATATGTAGTTTTTTGGTTGATTTTTCTAATTTTTTAAAGTTTGTTCCTCGCATAACTCTTTTTCAAATTGTGCTAGGAAGTTGAAATTAGAAATGTGCAGTCAGTAGAGACCCCAGATGTGCCTTTTGGGGGGGGGGGGTTTCGACTTTTTAGGCCCATTGAACCCTTCCTACCCTCTATGTTGACAAGGAAATCAATTCTCGTGATTGTAATATGTTACGAAAATCAGACTGAAAAAGCATTGCAAAACGATGCTTTTTTTTACATTGCGATGCATTGTGACACAATAAACTCAGGCCCTGATGCAAGGAGTTGAGCAAAATTTAAAAAATGGCAAGAAAAACTGTAAATATTTGAATTTTTGAATCTTCAACAAAATTTTCAAAAAAAGAAAAATTGTATGCATTTTCAAACTTTTACTGTCGATCAGGCATTTTTGGGGTCTTCAGCGGTATAATTCGATTATTTATATGAATGCCAATAATTTTATCTATTACCGCGTACTATTTCCAACATATCAAACTAATTTTATATCATGCATTAGTGGAAATTTCGAGGCAAATCTTTGCCACAAAGGATCCCCAATTTTTACATATTTTTCAAAAAGCTACTGCTAACACGCCAAAAGCTCAATATGAAGCCTTATCGAAATGAAATATATTTTCTCGAGTTGAAAATTTACAGGAATTTTATTATGAGAATGAATATATCAGAAATATTGATTTTTCATTAAAATTTCAAATCCTCTAATAAAATAATTCCTGAATTGTTTATAATGCACACTAAAATGTTTCATTTCGATGAACACAACAAATTTTATCGGTCTTGAGTGCAAAAGAAATGGACAAAATCCGATAAGAAAACCATTATATACTCACTAATACGAGTGGAAAAAGTTACCTCATCAGTCAAAAAATAGATATTGTAATGAACCCGAATTTACATTTCACAATAGGTGATATTATAGGATACACATTAATATTTTTGTTAACAATTGCCTCTTATTATTATTATTAATATTTGTGATGGTTATTTTTTTCAATCCCTTTATCGGTTATATACTTAGTAAATCTGCTCAAATTGAATTTATCTTACTTAAACGCATTACAATAAAACTTGTCCAACTTTTCTTAGTCCAGGTGTGCAGGAGGAGTGTTTGCAACTGCTAAGTAGGCAGGAGCCATCTCAGGGGTAACACAATAACCAGCTGCAAACACAAGATTATCTTCACATTTGCCATCAACAGGATCCTTGGGAGTAGGCCAGCCACCCTCATTTCCGCTACCTTCATCTTTATCATACTGCGGATCATCCTTTTTGGGTTGATTGTTGCCATCCTCATCATTCTGGTGTTCGTTGTGGTGCTCCTCATTGTGATTGCCACACGAACAGTGAGGCACACCACAGAAACATTGGCATACCCCATTGTCAAAATCAGGTTCACAGTGAGAACAACTTATCGCAAGAATGTATAAAATCCACATACGTAGAATTTTGTTGGTCATAATTAATTTAACACAGCACTTCCTATGAAACAAGCACAACACAAATGATAAACTAAAATCACCTCGAAATGAATTTCAGTGATATTATGTACTTCTTGTTTTTACCATACTGGCTGAAACATTATTTATGATTTACAACTGTGCAGTGAAAAAACAAAAATTTTAAAAAATAAACATAAAAAATTAATGTAAACATAATCTCAATGGAAAATTTTTGTATTTGATCGCGATGGAATTCATTGTTTGAAATAGTTGCCCATGTAGGCTACCAGCTGTCGTAAATTACGTCATTTTCGCTTGAACTTAATTAAATTGTTTTGTAAATGTACCATGATAAAATAATTCTCTAGACATCATTTCAAAAATGCATGATTTCATTTCATTTCATGATATTAACAATGTTTACAATAAGATACCCAAGACCTACACATGAACAACAACCTTACCAAAAACTGCCATAATAAGTTTGAAAGTTTGATTTGAGCAGATGACCAATTTTATGCATATATGTATTATTGTGAAAATCATTACCCCTGGCAAAGATTTAATCGTACGGTATACCTATGGTACTATTGCTTTTGATGAACTTTTTTTATGATACATACATTATGATGAATGAAACAACGACACTCATGTCATGCATTCTTATCAGTATCTACCTAATTTGATTTATCAAAAAATTATCAATAATTACAATATTCTGCCAGTCCTATAAGCATTATGAACGATATAAATGCAAATAGAATATAACTAGATACATTAGCATGGGAACTTAACATTAAATATGGAATGGTGTTGAGGGGTAGGGGTGAGTCACTCCCCCAAAAGCGAAGAAGTCGCGAGTTATTTAGATAAATTTTATATACCAGATTACCTTTGCAATTTAACATTTTCTGGCTCATTGTCATTATCACTGCTTTTGCTACCACCACTGCAGTCATTATTATAAAAATTTGAGGTGGAGGGAAAGGGGAGGGGTGCTTCTAGCACTCGAAGAATTGGGGGGGCATAGTCGTTGATCCTAATTTTGATCTTCATTACCATTGTGATGATTTTTATCATCATTATTGTGCTTCCCTTTGCCATGGTCACATGATTAGTCACATTCCTTGTTGTCATGGCCAGGTTACCTTGAAAACAATCAATGAAAAGAATCCCCAGAATACATATGTGAAAAAATTTGTAAGTCATAGCTGTTTAATTTAATTTAGTTTCGTTTAGTTCTTTTCGTTTAATTTTATAGGAGAGATGTGATATATTATCTGAGACTGCTCTTACGTTCTAACATTACATATCTATCAAAACATTTTTTATTCATTGATTATTTTTTTAAATGAAAAACTGAATCAACTTCTTATCATAATCTGAAGTCATAGCCGCTGGTCATCTCCTGTGATTCGCTCTTCAATCAAAGTTAAACAGAAGCAATCACTTTGTTTAGTAACGTGTAATCTCTAACTGTTTAATTTCAAAATTTATGCTATGTAACTACATAAAGTACATCTTAAAGTTGATATTAAATGTAAAATTTTCCAGCACATGCTACATCATCACTTATGAATAATATGTAGTAACCCATTATTCGTGATGGTTATTTTTTCAATCCTATTGTTAGCAGTATAAATTTATTCAAATTAAATTCATCTTACTTCAACACATTACAATAAAAACTCTATATTAAACGCAGTGAACTGTAATTAGTTCGGGTACGAAGGAGGATTATTAGCAACTGCGAAGTAGGCAGGAGCCATTTCAGGTGTAACACAATAACCAGCAGCCAACACACGATCATCTTTGCACTTGCCATCCACAGGAAGCTCGGCCCTGGGCCAATCACCCTTATTTTCACTACCCTCATCTTTATCGCTCTGTGAATCATCTTTTTTGGATTGCTGGTCGCTATCCTTATCATTCTGGTGTTCATTGTGTTGCTCCCCATTGTGATTGCCACAGGAACAATGAGGCACGCCACAGGAACATTGGCACACTCCATTGTCAGAATCAGGTTCACAGTGAGAACAACTTATTGCAAGAATGAATAAAATCCACAAATGTAGAATTTTGTTGGTCATAATTAATTTAACGCAGCACTTTCTATGAAACAAACTCGAACGCAAATGATATTAAACTGAAATACACCTCGAAATGGGTGATATTTATATCATGTACTTCTCGTTTTTTACCATACTGAGTGAAACATTATTTATGATTTACAACAGTGAACCGAAAAAACAGACTATAAAAATCTAATGTAAATACAATTTCATTGAAAAATTTTCGTACTTGATCGCGATGGAATAGTCGTTCGAAATATAGGATATCAAGCTAAAATAATACTCTGGGAATCACTTGAAATACTTATGATTTCATTTCATTTTATGAAATTAATGATGGAAAAAATAAGATGCCTAGACCTACATGTGAGTGACAAACTTACCAAGAAAAGCCATGGTAAATTTAAAATTCTGATTAGAGCAAAAACGTGTTTCATGATGAAACATAATTATAAATAACACTCGTATCATGTCCACAGAGCTATTGATGAATTTACTTGAGAAATGAATTGTATTTTCTAAAACATTACTTTCTTTTCAATATCTAATTTAATTTATCAAAAAATCATAATATAAACAATGTTCCACCTATCCTAACAGCAGTATACACAATGTGAATGAAAATAGATAGTAACTCTATGCATTATAATGGAAACTTAGCATTAAACATGAAATTGGTCATCAGAACCATAATGGAATTGCTTATTGGAGGGATGTGGTGAGTCACCCTCCTCCCACTCAAAGTAATAAAGCCGTGAGTTATTCGGAAGAATTGCGTACAAAAGATTACCTTTGCATTTGCTATTGCTTTTGTTACCACTAATTGCCTTTGCTACCACCACCACAGTCGTTATTATAATGATCATTTTTATGTTGTTAATCATGATTCTGATGGTCATTACCATTGTGATGATTTTTGTCATCGCTGTTGTGCCTCCTTTTGTCTTGGCCACATGATTAGTCACACTCCTTATTGTCATGACTGGTTTACTGTGAAAACAACTAATCAAACGAATTGCCAGAATGCATGTGTGAAAAGTTTTGTGAGTCATATCTGTTTAGTTTAGTTTCTTTCGGTTAATTTTATAAGAGAGATGTTATATATGATCTGTGATTACTCTTACACACTAAAATTACTGTATATTTATCTGTGACTTGACAATCATTTTTTTGAATGAAAAATTTAACCAAATAGACATCAGAGCTTGAAGTCATAGCTGCTGGTCCTCTCCTGCGACCCATCCGTCAACTAAATCCAAGCAGAAGCGATCATTTTGTTTGCTGATTTACATATGCTTTACCAGACCCTTGATGTTTTGTTCATTTTGTTTATGCAATTCATGAAATTGATGTGAAAAATTCCATACTCTGGATTGTTCCTAGGAAGGGGGAGAGGGGTTGTTTTTTTTTGAAATTGTGTCTCTGTTTTGATTGACTACCTTAGAGCTAAGTTCAAATTTTTGATCCTTGAAAACACTGAAATGTAATTCATATTTATGCCTCAGCAAATCAAGGTTGAAAATTTTTGGAAAAATTATATTTTCAATTATTAATAACGGTACTTTCGGAAACTGAGCAATTTACACAAATTTTTGAACTTGTCAGTCAAGTTTTTCAGAAAAGTCGGATTTTTTTCAGCTGAGGGTTTTTGAAACTTGAAACTTTCTCTTTGAAGCACTGGTAAACCTCAGTACAACAACGTCGTGCTAAAAAATAGGTTTAAAATCATGAAAGCATTCTCACATTTTTGACAATCAATAAAAAAGTTGCCACTCGAGTAAGATTTAGTTTTGTTCAGAATTTTATTGAAATATTTTTTTTGGAAAATGATAAATGTACTTTGAATTTTTGAAGAATGGGGAGAAAAAAAATTCTTGAACAAAATTTATGCTACGTAACTAGATAGAGAACAACATAAACTTAATATTAAACGTAAAATTGACCAGCCCACGTTACATCATCATTTATGAGTAGATTATGATGATGTATCCTCACATCAATTTTGCAGGAGGTTGTTTCGCAAGCATATTGTAGAGAGGTGCTTCGTCTGGAGAAACACAATAACCAGCAGCATACACAAGATTGCCTGGACATTTTCCATTTACCGGGTCGACATCATGACCACCGCCACCTCCACTGCCACCACCACTTCCACCACTACCTCCATTATTATTGTGATGATTATCATTTTTATGTTGCTGATCATGGTTCTGCTGTTCCTTACCATTGTGGTGATCTTTATCATGTTTGTGGTCTGCATGGTCATCTGAACAGCCGCACTTACCTGAACAAGTGCACTCCTTGTTGTCATGATCAGGTTCACAGTGAAAAAAATCAATGAAAAAAATAAACACAATAAACATGAGAAGAATTTTGCAAGTCATAACTGCAGCTCAGCACTTCATAAAAATGACTTAAATGCGTATGATAATAAATTGAAAACCTAAAATCGGATTCGTTTTATAGTATCTTGCTTGTTTACCACTGTGGGTAAATCATTGCTATCGATTTACTGCTACACACGTTATAAAAAAAGAAAATCATAAAAACTTTATGCAAATAGAATTTTAGTGAAAAATTTTACTAATTTGACCCAGTGGAAATTATTTTTTGATTTATGTAATGGCTCGTCGTGCACAAAATATCAATGCTTAAAAACATAACTGTCAGTGGTGTGATGAAGGTACATACATAATTCAATTTCCCAAAAATAAGAGAAAACTGTGCACGTGATGTGATACGTGACTGTGATTTTTTTAGTTGCTTTCATTCATAATATGTGCAGAATGTGTTAATAATAAGTATTCATAAAAATAATTTACACAGAAATTTCCTTTAATGGAAAAAATATTACATCATGATTTATTATAATATTAAAATGTTCTTACGTACTTAGATAAAAAAATGATTTCTTCGTTTTTTTTTTTGTTTGTAAGAATGACGTTCTTTTTTCCAAACCATAAAGAATGTGAGGAGTTATTCAAAACTAAATTTTAGGTCGTCACTTTATTTTCCTGCATTGGCTTTGGCATTTTTCTGGTTGAAGATTTTCTCAACTGATGTCAATTGATTCAAATTTTTAGAATATTTGTTAATTTTAGCGCTTTTTAAGAATTTTTACATTAATACAGCAGCCGAATTTTGTTTTTTTTTTTTTTAAATCTGCAAACGGAAGAGTTACGATAGCTACAAAATGGCCTCAAAATTATGCTGTAAAAATTTCAGATTTCCGACACAATTTTTCAAAGTTGCAAAACTGACTCAAAATTTGCTAGTTTTCAAAAATTTACGAAAAATAAAAAAAGAGCATTTTTGAAAATTATTTCGAAAAATGAAATTATTACACGCATTTACACCCAATATTATAATTATTGAGTAATTTTCACAGTTTTCCTTTTTTTATGGATTTTTAAAAAATGCCACTTTTCTGCCTTTTTGCGATTTTCTGAAGACTTATGAAGGAAAGTTTTTTTTATCGATTTTTGACAATCAGAGAACAATATTTCAATTTTACCCCCATAGCCGATTTTTCAGGAGTTCTCAAAAATGGTAATTTTCAGGTCTTTTACATAGAATAAAGTTGTTAAAAGACAAAAGAATGCAATTCCATACAAAACTTTATCAAAATCTACGTATTTCATATATTTTATACTCTCAAAAGCAATTAATTTTTTTTTTAATTATGCTATATTTTTGTATTTTAGAATAACTATTGAGAACCCCCTGAAAAGGACACAAACGATGAAAATTGACTTTGCATGAACAAAGTTAAGTGTACTTGGCCCATTTCATAATGAATTTAGAGGGGGGGGGGGGAAATATTTCACTATGCAAAACATATTCTTATGAAAACACTAAAAAACCAATCTTTAAGTATCTCTAAAAAATCATTCATGGATGCTGAAGTTGAAATATTATGCTCAATCATCTACAATCGAAGTCTTACTCCATTTCAGAAAAATATTTCTCAAAAAAAATCTTTTATAATTTTTTAGAAAACTGAAAAAATGCAGTGACATTTTTTTAAAAATCCATGAAAAAAATTGAATGATATAAATTTTCCAACAATGATAATTCAGGTATAAATACTCGTATGTGTAATAATTCCATTGTTGGAAAAAAATTTCAAAAAATGCTTGTTTTTAATTCTTTGAAAACTTGAATATTATCAAACTTTGAGTCAATTTTGCAAATTTAAAAAATGTTGGAAACCTAAGTTTTTACCTCATCATTCGCAGGTCATTTTGCGACTGTTGTGAGCTCCATTTGCAGATTTCCACAAAAAGCAAATTTCGGTCCACCATAATGAGTACAAATATATTTTGACTTAAGATTGTTGTATCATATCCAATGACATTTAAAGCCTTTATTTTACAATCTTTTTTCGAGACAAAACAAAGGAAACCCCCCATTTCTCCCTTCCTAATTCATATAGGAACTTAGAACTTTTGTACGAACTTTAATATTTTGTACAGGTTAGGTAAATGTGAGTCAAGCTTCATTCTCTCATCTTTAAGATATTTTAACATCACATCTAAAATCAGGAATTACAGATGGGTTCGCAAATATTTACTATCAACTGAGTAGAAAAAATGGATCAAAGAACTACCTATAATAGTGATGAACAGAATTTACATTTATTTTTCCAATCTCGCTACCAGTAGTATTGAAATAAAATTAACCTTAACCACACTACAATAAAAAATCAACATTAAACTTTGTGAACTTTTGTTAGTCCAGTTTTAAAGGAGGATTGTTTTCAACTGCTTTGTAGGCAGGTGCCATATCTGGAGTTACACAATAACCACCTGCATACACGAGATTACCTTGGCATTTGCCATTCACAGGATCCTTGGGAGTAGGATAACTGCCCCCACTTACACCACCATCATCATCATTATTTTTGTGTTGATTATCCTTTTTAGGTTGATGGTTTCCATCCTTATCATGCTGCTGATTACCATTAGGGTGGTCATTATCATTGTTGTGATGGTGTTCGTTGTGGTGCTCCCCATTGTGATCGCCACATGAACAGTGGCATTCACCGTGGTCAGGATCAGGTTCACAGCGAAAACAACTAATCATAAAAGTGATCAGAATCCATATATGTAGAATTTTGTTGCTCATGATTAATTCAACACAACACTTCCAATGAAACAAGCTCAACACAAATGATATTAAACTGAAATGCGCCTCGAAATGGGTTTCATTTATATTATGTACTTCTCGTTTTTATCACATTGAGTAAAACTTTATTTATGATTTACAGCTGGGAAATGAAAAAAAAAAAAAAAAAAAAAAAAAAAAAAAAAAAANGGGAAAAAAAAAAAAAAAAAAAAAAAAAAAAAAAACATAAAAACTTGATGCAAATACAATTTTAATAAAAGATTTGCGAATTTGATTGCAATGGAATTATTTTTTGAATAGTTGATCACGCTGCAGAAAATGAATACACACCAATGTGTTTTTGTGGAAATGATACAAAAATGGGAAATTTTACTTTAAAATTTATCGCCGAATGAAGAGTATACAAATAATGAAAATACTGATGAAGATATATTTTTAAAATGGGCGCACAGAAATTCTGCAAAAAGAGGGTATCATTATTCAGAATGAATATTATACCAGATGTGGTAAATCATGTCATTTTCATATGCACTCAATAAAATCGTTTTGTGAAAATAGCAAGCTAAAATAATACTTCTGGTATCACTTGAAATACCTACGTATGGTTTCACCTCATTTTATGATATTAATGATGATACAATAAGGTACCTAAACCCCGCTTTTGGCAAATTTTCTTTCATAATACATTATGATGACTAAAACCTGATTAAGAATAACATATGTTTTGTCCACAAAGCTGTTGTTGAATTTACTAGTGAAATGAAGAATTGCACTCTTTAAAATACCACTTTCTTATCAATATCTATCTATTTAATTTATCAAAAAAATATCAATGCTTATACCTGGATACATTACAATCAAAACTTAACATGAAATGTGGAATAAGTGAATACTATGTACATCGAAACGCCAAAATTAAAATCTCTTGATCCTGGAGTAAAGGGATTATAGTTTATAGTTCTACTTGTTTTTCCCTGTGAAGGCGCTGTTCATTAATTCTGGTTTGACGGTCATTGGTCGTGAGTTATTTTTTCTCTAGATGAAAATTTGGTCACTGGTCATTGAGCAGAAGTTATTCTTACGCTACACAGAAATCTGAATGAATCCACTTTTGAAATCTTGGCCAATCAGAGTTGTGAACAGGTTGTACACGAATTGGTGAACAGCGCTCCTAACGGAGAAATCTTGACTAACTTTGGACAAAAAATTTCCACGATCCCCTTACTGCTGTACCTACTAATTTCCATCTTGCTGTTTCAGTGTCTATAGTCAGTACATATTACATTGTGATTTACAAGCAGCTGTGGCTACCTACAATGTATGATGATGTATCCTCACAACAATTTTGCAGGAGGTTGTTGAGCAAGCATATTGTAGGTAGGCGCTTCCTCTGGAGGAACACAATAGCCACCAGCTTATACAAGATTACCCTTGCATTTACCATTCACTGGATCATTGTCATTACCACTGCTATTGCTACTGCCACCTCCACTGCCTTTATTATTATGATCATTTTTATGTTGTTGATCATGGCTCTGATGATCATGATCATTGTGATGATTTTTGTCATCATCATCGTGCTTCCCTTTATCATGGCCGCATGAACAACCACACTTCTTGTTGTCATGATCTGGTTTGCAGTGAAAACAACCAATCAAAAGTTTTGCGAGAATGTATATGTGAAAAATTTTGTAAGTCATAATAAATGCAGCTCAACACTCCGTGTAAAATAACTTTAGACATGTATGATAATAGTGAACCGAAATACCTACGAGCATACATCAAATGTGGTTTTTTAATATGTATTACTTCCAGTGTTTGCCACCACGAGTAAATCATTGTTTCTGATTTACAAGCACATAAATAAAAAAATGGAGCGATAAATACTTTACGCAGATGGAACTTTATGACAAATTTTACTAATTTGATTACGATGGAATTATTTTTTGTAATAATGGCTTGTCGTGCAGAAAATAGCAATTCTAAAAATCAAAATTGTTACATCAAAAACGTCCCGCATTCATGTTTACTCTTTGTATGCAAAGAGAACTAGGCTCACCTCAGGTCAAAATTCAGTTTTGCCCAAATTTGCTGAAATTGTAAAAATTATTCCTTTTAAGTCAATCGATAGAGAATCCAATGTTGTGAAACGTATCCGAAAATCAGTCTCTCAAGTTAATTAGGAATGGAGATGTGATGATTTTTACCTTTTTTGACCCTGAAAAAAAGGCAGTTTCTTCCTCATCTCTTCAAACTAAGCTAGGAGGTTGAAATATGGTATGTGAACTTAGTAGATGCCAAAGATGTGCCTTTTAGAGGTTTAGGCTTTTAAAACTCATTGTGCCCCCTCAAAGCATTAAAAATGTAGTTCTTTGGTCAATTTTTCTTATTATTGAGTGTATTTTTCATACATCTTATTCCCTCCAGATTGAGTTAAGAAGTTGAAATTTGATATGAGGGTTTAGTATTGCGCTCAGATGTACCTTTTGGTGGTGACGACTCTTTAGCCCCATGGCACCCTTTTACCCTCATTACTGTTTGGAAAAAAAGTGTATAAATTATTGGTATGTAAACAATTTTTGCAATTTTTACACCATTATATCATCAGAACTTCCTCCTCCAAAATCGACATGACTGAATTTTGATCCAAGAGTATCTCTACCTATGCATATCCCCCAGTATCCATCACTGTAGATTTGTTGTCTACAACTTTATTCAATTAAAGAGTTACCTCTAATAAACATTCATGTGGAGTTGAAATTTTGAAGCTCAAAAGATAATTTTTTGCCAACAATTCAGTACCAAGGTAGAAAATTTTTAATGTGATGTATATTTTGGAAAGATGAGAAAATTGTTTTTTCTCTTTTATTCCTTCCTAGTGGACTTTGAAATGTCACTTTTCAAATTTTGGTACTACAAGTTAATGTATTGATAATTTATTGAGGGACACTAATATACGATCACCTAAATTGTTGTTATCGTGATATCGAATGTGTACGATGTTGACAAATAAAGACTCACTCTGACGATAACTCTCGTGTGTTGATCTCTTATATAATTTGATTGATTGTCAATTTGTATTTAACCGCTAATACTACACTATCTGATGGCTCAATATTTTTTTAAATCAGACCTTATACTCATCTCTTCCTTGAAATGAGAGATATGCAACTCTCTTCCTTGAAATGAGAGATATGCAACTTATGTGCAATGGAAAGTATAAATGTTGAATATAACACAAGTTTAAGGGATTAAGCCAGTATTATCATTGATTGAATACACATCCTTTCTAATTAAATGCTGTTTAATACAAAAATCAATATGTTTTGGAACGCTTTCAACTGATCTTTTGTTAGATATGTACCAAAAGTTACATCAATGTACAATTATATGCAATGCAACCTGTTGCATCGCATGCTTATTGTATTTTGAACTTGTCTGCAATTTCAGCTTCTCTGCTGTATTATTATCGGTGTAAATTTTTATTGGATCTACATCCCTCACTTTTTCCATTAATTTACCGTTAATGAAGTGAGGAAATCGAATTACATTGCGAATCTGCGTTGCAATTGGAGAAAAGGTGAAATTCTATTTCAACCTAAAATTTCCTCTTCCATCGTTTGCAGAAAACAATTCATTTCCGTAGTTGTAACCGCTACGTATGAATTCGAATTTATCAGAAGAATGAAAAATAAGGGAAGAAGACTGAATAATAATGTAAACAACGGCGTAAATATTTATGATTCGCTCGTCTCCTTTTCTTCTAGTATCTTTCAATATAGACCGCTTTTATTCGCAATGACTGTTCACAGAAATCGTCTTCGTACAAAATAAGGAATTTAATTTGATTTTTAAAACAATCGACGAGATGTATTTTTGCAGTTTTGTAAAAAGATAGGTATATATATAACATCAAAGATTCGATGCTGGCAGTTGGAATCTGATAAGCTAAATTTGAGAATTATTTTAACTGAGCATTGCTTAGTTCATTAAAAAATATCTTAATCAAAATCTGTGAGAATGTGCATTCATATATTTCTGTTATTTCAAGACAATTTCAGAATAGGTTACTGTATCTAATGTTTATCCATATAGTAATGTATAAAGTTAAAACCATATTATATCAAATGACTATAAAAGAAGTACCATTGATATTAACTAACAATTGGCCAGTATTCAATTGTTCACGAAGTGTGAACAGTAGGTACCCACCTATGACAAACTATTCTTATGTTAGATGCTCAGGTGGATTGTTTGCGACTGCTTTGTAGGTAGGTGCCAATGATGGAGGAACACAATAACCACCAGCATACACAAGATTGTGCTCGCACTTGCCATTCACAGGGTTTTGAGCAGTTGGAAAATTTCCACCACTACTAGTACCGCTACCACTGCCATTATTGTTATCATTTTTATGATAATGTTGATTGCCATCCTTACCATGATGTTGACCATCCTTGTGGTCTTTGTCTTTGCTATCGTTCTTCCCTTTCTCATGACCACACGTACAGCCGCAATCCTTTTCATCATGATTTGGTCTACAGTAAAAACAACCAAACAAAAGAAAGATCATTATACTCAAGTAAGGAATTTTGTGAGTCATGATTAATGCACCTCAGCACTTTGTATGAAACAAGTTCAACATTTACACGTATGATATCGAAGTAATATACACCGTGGATGGAGTTCTATTTATATTATTTCGCTTTCACCATAGTAAGTCAAACATTGTTTATGGTTCACAGCTGTGAAATAAAAAAAGAACCATAACATTATGTAAATACTTTCAATGAACAATTTTTAGATTTGATCGAGATGAAATTATTTTTGGAAAAGCGACTACTCGTCGTGTAGAAAATAAATGCCAACGTATTTTTAGAAAATTTGATACAACAATGAAAAATTCGACAAGGAATTTGTTTTGAGGTAATACCGGGTGCTCAAGTGAAGTTTGGCTTTACCTTTTCAATTAAGTTATTTTCGTACCAAAAGTATTACGTTGGCAACATGTAATTATAGAACAGCAAACTGGTTTGTTAGCCTAATTTTCTATGTCACACTGTCAATGAAACCTGGGCTATTATAGTCTATTGACCAACGGCGAATGTGGGCGGGGAGAGGGAATATCAACAAAATGCGTCGTGGGGTCGTAGAAGATCATTAAGACAATTTTTAGATATGTTTGGTATTTATTTTTATTTTATTTTATTATTTTTTTCCCAACATTAAACTCATTTACTCCGCTCGATACAGACCAAAGTCACTCTAATTCGGTCAATCGGCTAAGTTTGGCGGTGGATTAAATATATTTGAGTAGAGATGAACTTGAGCCAAAATTCAGTTATACCCCAATTTCGAGGAGGGAGTGGTGAGGGGTCAAAAATGAAAAAATTGTACTTATTTAAACCAATTGATAGAAAATCAAAATTTGTATAACATATCCAAAAATCAACTTTTTAAGTCAATTAAGAAGTGTGATATGTGGATTTTCCCTCTTTTTGATCTTGAAAAAGGACTGTTCCTCTCCTATCTCCCCACCAAATTGAGCTGGGAAGTTAAAATTCGGTATGTTCACTTTGTTGGGATCCCACATGTGCCTTTTGAGGGTCTTGATTTTTCTGCTTTATTTTACCCCTTCACGGCCCTAAATATCTGTTTTTTTGATCTTTTTCTTATTTTTTGAGTTTGTTCCTCGCTTAACTTCCATCCTAATTCAGCTAGGAACTTTAAATTAGATATGTTCATTTATTAGGAGGTCTAGATGTGCCTTGTGGAGGACTCAACATTTCAGCTTCATTCCATCCCCTCACCTCGCTGAGCATGTGGTTTTTTGGTGGATTTTTCACATTTTTAGAGTTTGTTCCTCACATATGTCTCCTCAAAATTGAGCTAGGAAGTTGAAATTAGGTATGTGCCGTCTGTAGGGACCCTTGATGTGCCTTTTGGGGGTTTTGACTTTTTAGCCCCATTGAACCTTTCCTACCCTCAATACTGATTAGGAAAAAGCATCGCTTTGTGATGAAACTACATTCTCGGAGCAGTGAGGGAAAACGCCGGAAGGCACATCTGTGGCCAGTCTACGTAACAAATTTCAACTTCCTAGCTCAATTTACAGGGGTGATGGGTGTGGAACAGCCTTTTTTCAAGGTCGAAAAGAAGAAAAATTCTCATAACTCCCCTCCTAATGTTATATGGGGTGCGGCAGAAATAATGGATGTTTTACAACAAGTTGTAGTAAGCACTTCCACAATCCGAATATCGACTTCCAATGCATCGTTGGAATTGTCAAAGTACATCATTTTATGCAACAGTATTGATTTTGACAAATCGCTGATTGTACGCTTCTGAAACCGGTTTCTGTAAATCTAAAAAGTTTGAAAAAATATATTTTCAACACCGCGTATCGAAATCGGTTCAAAACATGAATTTCTTTCAAATGGACCCGAAAGGTTACTCGTGTTGAGGAAAGTCTCCATCAAAATTTTACGAAAAACGGAAGTGGGTATTCAAAATTCAAAATTTCCCCAATAATATCGTGTAATGTGTCTAGGTGGCGGTAATTTTACCCGATGAATACGTCTTTGCCATTTGTTTTTTCATTGGACTATTTTTTCTTAAAATTTCAAAAAATTGTAATTAATCACGCAAAATGAGAAAATATTTGTCAAATTTCAATAAAAACTGCCAACCATATGAAAATTCTGGCTTCGAATTCGTATTCAGCAGGTTAAATTACTTCTATCTAAATATTTTACTCGGCAGTGTAGGGTAAATTCTAGATTTTCAATTTCTCGTTGAATTTTTTGAAAAAAGTTCCATTGATATAGGTCTATTTATTCGCGAAATTGGAAAACATTGAAAATCGTAAATCTACCCAATAATGTAATGTAAAGTATCATTCATAATTTACAAGTTTTTTGCTATCTTTCTGAGCTGGTGGCGATGGGAAACGTAAAGCACCTCTATCCACTCTCCCAAATGCAACGTTTCTGAATGGAAAATCATTGAAATTTAGTTTCAAGAACATCTCTGTTTTTTCAATGAATAATTTGTAAAAACACAACAAGACAAAATCATCCGTGAACAAGAAACTTTCATAATATTTCCTTAGAAAAATCACTTCAATGGATTAAATTTTTCATCGACTCAATAAAATGTTCTCAATACAGCAACTTACATTGGCCTAATTTATTAATAATTTGATAAAATATAATCTGTACTAGTAATGGAAACAGTAGAGAAACTTTTAATTCTTTTTCCTTGATTTTCACCTTCCAATAAGTTACTGAATAGTGAATGGTAGAATTTTCTATGCAAATCTATGCATGGTTTCGGTAATTTCCACCAGTGAATTCGTTAGCGTTTCGTTCATAAAATATCGTCAATGAATACCTACACGGTACAGATTTTGTCAACAAATGTACAGCTATCTATTCGATTGTAATGCGCATCAGACGTTTTTACCGCAGTGTAAATGTGAATAGATTATTTATGATTTACACTCGTGGAAAATAAAATTGAAAAAACGCTCGCGAGAACTGTGCGCAAGCTGTAAATAGAATTATGATCAACGATGTGCTTTTTTTGATCATTATGAAGTTGTTTTAAAGTGAATACCTGCCTGGTTCCTGCATTCACCAGTTGTTTGCTTTTAACGTACCAGCAATAATGAAAATTGAGAAGTGGAACCAACTGACTCAAATTCAAGTTCAGATAACTTGATATTGAAAGTTGGGGCCATGGTACCTCAATGACTTATTATTAATTTCCGGTGATCTTGATTTTCAATTATTGATGTCCAATTATCAATGTTGGTTGTAGTGGGAAATTGTATTTGCGATACCTTGATGACTTATTTCCCAACTATACAACTTGAGGTACTCCCATTTTCAATCTGAAGGTCGAGATGTTCTGGTGGTCAGTTAAGTACTTCACTATCCCTTGATCCAAATACTTGAGCTTGGCTTTTCTATTGAAAGTGTTGTACACTGCACAATAAGAAAATAATTTAAAAAAAAAACAATATTCTAACGCACTTATTATTGATAACTCAGTTTTCAAACTTCTGCATAGTTTCACGAGCGAAATCGAAAGAAATCCAATATTTAATTGCATGAAGAAAAATGGATGACTGGAGGAGGTTAGGACGATACTCGGATTGACATACAATCAAGATTAGCGTGTGTACTTACCCTGGTTGAAAATAAAATTGAGAAATATTTCTTAATTTTTCAAATCGTGGATACCTACGAATAAGCTTAAACTTAGAGGCATGATTTTTTTTTTGTACAAATGCTCTCGCTCAAATTAGCACACGCGACGATCTGGCGACGTTATTAATCGCGTGTCAAGTATACAGCGGTTGCTTCTGCATAGCAGGAAAACTGAAGGGTGTACAGCGACGAGGTAATTTGCTGTACCTGGTGTCGAAGAAAAACAAGGTTTGCTTTGAGGGAGACGTCAACCTCATAGCAAGCTGAGGACGATGTTGGTCAGGAAATTGGAACACAATGCGTTCAAATTACAATAAGTAATTGGTTACGCCGCGTTACATCACGGTTTCTTACCTTGATTCACTCTGCTCTGTTTCTCATCTCAGTTGTAAGCTTTCTTACTCGTACGCCTTCTGGTGTGTGGAATCTAATTAAACGACGTAACTTCGGATATTAAATACAGATGGGTAACTCTCTAACGAAGCTTTTTTATATAATTCTCTAGGTGCTCCGCGTAGCGCCTACACAGAGAAAGCGACAGACTAGAAAGGATACTTTGACGAAGGCGAGATTGTGTCGTGTGCACACGTATAACTTCTTTCTTCTTCTTCTTCTTCTTCTTCGCTCTGCTGTTACAGGTGTAATGTCGTCCTTCTCCTCTCTTCCTTTCGCAACTCTTTCACTTTCGTTAACTTTTCACATTTTGATTTGAACGCCTCCTCAATCGTAATTCGCAGCTGGGAATTGGAATCGACGACGAGCGAATTCAAGAAAAGAAATTATTTTTAATGGTGGATTCGCATTTTGAAACGGAGTTAGATTATCTCTTCGTTGAAATGTCTTCAGCGTCATCATCGTTTTCTTTTTTTCCTTTTACTTTGCTCGTTACATGCAGGAACTATTGTGTAGAAATTAACCACTAGGAAAAAGTACTTACTTATAAAAATGGAGGTATCTTTTTATCATTGCTATAAAAGTATTCGAGTCAACTTATCTACCTACTATTTTTTTTTTTTTTTTTTGTTTTTTGTTCTGCTTTAATACTTTTTTGGAAAGATGGAAAAAAAGAGTGAAAAAAAGTTACGAAGTGACGTCAGTAAGACATGATAAAAACTTAAGGTTTGCAAATTGGCTTTGAACATTTTTTTTTTTAAACTTCTATGAGCTGAGCCAATGAAAATACTTTTTCACGTAAACAGGAAAAAGTTGTTCTTTTTTTTTTGTTTTTATTGAATGAAAATGTGAAAACAAAGGATTTCAAAATGCTTTGATTTTGCGGGAAAAAAATGTGTATTTTTCTTAATTTGATGCATCTCTCAGTAAAATGAAATAAAGAGGTGAAATCAGTGGAATTTTAGAAACAGGGAACAGTATTCCAGAATAATTATGCTTCAAGAATGCTAATCAGGCAGTATGTGATTTTTTTTTCCCAATCAGTATTCAGGCTAGAAAGAGTTCAATGGAACTGAAAAGTCACAACCCCCTAAAAGCACATCTAGGAACCCCACTCAGTATACATACCAAATTCAAACTTCCTAACTCAATATGGAAGAGAGATATGCGAGGAACGACCTCAAAAAAAAAAAGAATTCAACCAAAACCATATCTTCGAGGCTTTGAGAGGGTGCAATGAAGCTAAAAAGTCGAGGCCTCTGAAAAGAATATCTAGAGACCCTACTAAAAAAATGTATATACCACATTTTAATTTCCTATCTGAATTTGGAGCGGAGTTATGCGAGGAACAGACACAAAAAATAAGAAACCCCGACCAAAAAACCACATTTTTGGGGCTGTGAGGGGGTGCAGTGAAGCTGAAAGTTGAGAACCTCAAAAGGCACATTTAGGGTTCCTACTAAGTAGACATATCTAATTTCAACCAACTCAATTTATACGGGAATTATACGAGAAACAAACTCAAAAAATGAGAAAACCCAACTGAAAAAACACATTTTTGGGTTTTTGAGGAAGTGAAATGGGACTGAAAAGTCGAGACCCCCAAAACCCACATCTAAGATCCTTACTAAATGTACATACCTAATTTCAAGATCCCAGATCAATTTGGAGGGGAGTTATGTGAAGAACAAACTCAAAAAATGAGAAAAATGAGAAAAAACTATCAAAGAAACACTTTTTTGAGGCTGTGAGGGGGTGCAATGCAGCTAAAAAGTCAGAACCCCCCAAAAGGCACACTTAGGACCCCAACTAAATGTACCTACCGAATTTCAACTTCCTAGCTCCATTTGGTGGGGAGATAGGGGAGAAACAGCGCTTTTTCAAGGTCACAAAAGGAAATAACCTCATTCCTCTTCTCCTAACTGACCTAGAAAGCTGATTTTTGGATGCGTTATACAATTTTGGATCTTATATGTATTGGCTCGAATAGAAACATATTTTGCGTTTTTAGTCCCTCAGCACCCCCTCCCCCAAATTCGAACACATCTGAATTTTGACCTTAGGTCATCCCAGCTCATATATATCTAATTTATCGCCAAACAGAGCCTATTGATTGAATTGGGGCGATTTTGGTCAGTATTGAGCAGAGTAAATGATTTTAGTTTTCTGGGAAAAAAGGAAATGAATAGCTGACATGGTCAAAAACGGTCATAATGGTCTTCTACTATCCCAAAACGGATTTTGTTGATATTTCCCTCCCCCTCATCCGCTGATGGTTAATATACTGTAACAGCTTGGTTTTCATTGACTATATGACAGAAAATCAGGCTAAAAGTTCTAGTGATGAAGAGAAAATGAAAAATTCAATCAATGAATCAATCAAGAAGTTACAGTGGTCGCGACTTTACTGTACGGTTGCCAAAATACCGTTAATATTGATAGTTTTCGATAAGCTTTCGATAAATTGCGTTATCAATAATTGACTTTGGCTAAATTTACTAAAATTATTTTGAAAATTTTGAAATTTCAACTTTTGATGAAAATTTAACTAAACCAAGTCAAACTTTTTATATTATAAAGAATGATTTCCAAAAAAACTAATAAGTTTTTGATCTTACCAGTGTACAATTTTGATTTTTTTCCAAGTTCAAGCATAAGTATAATTTTATGATATGGGCCCCTATTTTATTAGTATTTCAAAAAAATGCTTAAATATTATCGATAATTATTAAAATTTTGTGACGATTGTCGATAATTATCGATTACAAGACAACTTTACTGCTGCTAAGAAGGCGTGCCATCCTTCACAGTCCTGTGTTTTAAGATGAAGATCCAAAAGTTGAGCTCTACCCTTCTTTTTTACATAATAGGTACAAACAAATACATCTAAATAGTTTTGAAATGAATAGATTTTTAACCTAATTTTCTTGCCTTTTTAGCATCCATTTGTAGTCCAAAATTTTTTTAACCTTTGGTTAAATCGCGGCTCACTGAAACGATAGGTCGTAGGTTCGAATCCCACCATAGGCAAAACGTACATGTAATGCATCGCGTGCATTTAACGACTATTACACGATTACGTCCCGAGCACGACCAGTTACAACAGAAATAATTAGACAGCACGCCATCTATTATCAGAATTAAAAAGCTTGTAACTGGTTTGAGCGCCTACTCGTAGCCCACTGCTGAACTCAGGGTTATAAAAACCCGCCTAGCGATGCGATGAGTTACCTGTAGATAGCGTAGAAAGCAACGGAAAACTACTACGTGAAAGCTCGATAAAAAGAACTATCTAGAATTCATCCTAATTCTATAGGCATAGAGAACGCGTTCGTGTTGACCTTACCCACTTTTGGGTGTACCAAAGGATGGCAGACGCTCGATTCAGGTGACTTGAGATCTATTTGATTTTGAATTTTCATTTGTTTAACCAAGTCTTTTGCAGAGGTTACCAATCACAACTGTGCTTCTCATATCTGTTTATTATGTATCGCTATTAATTTTTAAAATCATTTCGTCACATTTTTCGCAGCTTTTGTATCGTAGAATGTATAATCCTATTTGCATTAAATAGGTACTCCCTATTTGCATAATATTATTTCATGTTTCTGTTTAAATTCGGGCTACAATGAATTTCGATCTCATCACCTATGAGATGAGCTGGAAAATATTTTATGCCACAAAAATAAAAAAAAAAATGCTCGCCCGGAGGTGTCAAAAAAAACCTAAATCGCGATAAATTCCATTCTCATTGTATTAGTATTTTTTTATCTTTACAAAAATACTCAGCTAGATAGTCGCATGACGTGATGGAAAAATTCGCAATGGAAAAAGAAAGGACGAACTGGAGCGGAGAAAATATGCGATGGAAAAACGTTTCGCTTTGCTTTGTTTTCTTCTTCTTATTCTTATTCATTCTCTCGCCTGAATGCAATTTCGAGGTTTTGGTTTTGGAATGAATAACAAATGCAATCATATTCGAAATGGAAATAAAACAAAATCGCGTTCACACCTACGTATGCATGTTTTACGTACAGGTTAGGGGTGTACTATACGTACCTAGTACATCTAGCAAGAAGGGATGCTCTACTCTGTAATACGTTATTGTTGGTAACTCTTTTCGTAAGTGCGCTGTGAAAATTGAAATATACCTTGCTGGAAAAATGACGGTACGTAGGTAAGGTACTAGGTACTGTTCTTTTTATGCTTTCGATAAAGAGAGAAATTTATTTGTCGATTTGCACGTAGCTATTCGTATAAAAAGGAAGCGTTCGTGTGTATTGGGGCGAAGTGCAGAAGGGAGCGAAGAAAACGAATGAAATAAAATAAAAAATGAATTACGTAAAAACGACGATAACTATACGACGACGTAGACGAGACGATATTTGAACAGACACATGCTTCTTCTTTTCTTGTTTATGGTGAAAATTCGGTACATTATATAGTTTTCTCTTTAGTTTTGTATTGTTGTTGTTGCTGTTTCTCTTTCGAAAATGTTAAAAGTAAATATTTCTTTTATACGTTTGTAGATAGCTACGCAGGAAAAATGAAAAAAAAAAAATAATAATAAATACGATAAAAACAATAAATACGCGAACATTGATCGAATCGTTCAATTTAAATAATTGATTTGTTTTCAGTTTCAAGAGTAAGTTTAGAGATAAGAGCTATGGTACGTTTAAACGATTCGTATATTTTGAACATCTCTCACAAAATAGGTAGGTACCTACGTAAGGTACCTAATCTTTTCAATTTTATTTTAGACGAGTAAATACCTACGTTTACAGAATTCTAAATCCGATATAATGGATCATAAAAAAGACAAAAAATAAAAAAAACTGACCGGAATAATCTTGATACGAAATATCAGAAAATACCATCTTACGTCGAATGTTACGTATATCGTAACGTAAAATCAGACCAAAATACAAGTAGGTTAATACTAGATACCTAACTTTTCTGAGAAAAAAATTAAATTACAAAAAAAAATTAACTCAAACCATTGTAAAAAAAAATTTTCAGCCCACTTTTTTCATCAAACTTGGCGAAGAAGAGAAAAAAATTACAAATATTACGTCGTTATTTTCAAATATCCTAATTTTTCTGGCTCGTTATTTTATATTTCATTTGAACAACAGAAAAAGGGCCGCGAAAGTTTTTTTTTTTTTTGGGTACCATTTTAGTCGTCGTTTTGTTTTGTTTTCTTTTCCTCTGCTGTTTTGCTAGAGCCACCGTTACCGAAACGTTGAAAAAAAAATCATAAATTCCGGTAATTATCAGTATTCTTTTTGTAAATCTTCAGAGATTTTTCTTTCAACTTTTCGGCGCTTTTTTTTCCCCATTCTTTTATCATTTTATTCGGTGAAATGTGAAAAGTTTGCTTTTTCTTCTACTCTCGTTCGCAATTATGATAATATAAATTTTAACGCCGTATTTTTTTCATATCGGACATTACCTTCTATTTTAAGCTCACCTCGTCTCTATTCGTTTTTTTTTTTTTTTTACCATACTTATTCGAAAACGGGGATGTTGAAGGGTAGAGCGAGGCGACCGACGACGCGACGCGACGTTATTTATCTGAGAGTTGGTTTTTTAATGGTATACAATTTTTGAATTTCGTGAGAGAATAACGAGCCCCGAAGATGGTGGTAATAGATGTGTAAGTGTGTTGGTGCACACGTAACTTTAACCGACTGTGTTGCTGGAAAAGTTGCGCTCACGAAAAAAGAAAAAAAAGAAGTATTTGATGTCCTAATAAAATGTATACTGCGTATAATTTAGTAGAGAAGCGGAAATAGGTGTCATATTTACAAGCTAGCTTCGTATCTGCGTGATTTATTGCAAAATAGTTCCGATGTGCGAATTCACATGTGTAAAACTGGCTGAAAAGGCGATGAAAATATGGTGCTGGGTCAGGAAGACTTTGAAAGTTTTTTCGCTTATTTTTCGCTTCTTCATCTAGCGTCTTTTTCAACATATCGCTATTTTTTTTTATACATCTTATTTTCATCTGAGAATAATTGAGTCACTTTTCTTTTCTTTTTTTGTGGACTTTTTCTTGTAAAAGTCAGAAGTCATCATTGAATGTCTAATTGCCCAATAGTGATGTTTAAAAAGAATATAAGTCACAAGGTGAGAAAAATTATCCTGAAATGATTTTTCTAGTTGTCAGCAATATTTTTTGATTTTAATAATTTTTTAATATTCAGCGCAAAAAATTTCAACTGCTGACGTTGAATTCTGATTGTTCCGGAGCAATTCGAATATCTTAGAAACATTAAAATTTTTGCTGGAGGCTCCAAAACACCTAGAAAATACAACGGATAACCACCATTTTTTAAAAGTTCAATTACCTATTATCTTGGCTATTGTTTCCATTTTTTAAAGATCCAATTGTATGTGGTATTGCTACCATTGTTTTAAGATCAAATTTCAGTGGCTATTCCCATCATTGTTTTAAGATTTAATTACCTTATATATTTCCAAGATTTTTTTGAACTACTTTAGTTGTCAGGACAATTGCATAGATAATGAATGACACATTTTTCGTTGCAGTTGGATTATTAAAAAATGGTATCATCAGCCATGGCAATCGCTCCAATTACTAGTGTAAAAAATAGTGGCAATAGTGGAGGAAACCGTATCTTGAAACCATTGTGATAGTAGCCAAGGCAATTGGGTTTATAAAAAATGGTAGCAATAACCGAAGTAATAAGGTTGTGAAAAACTAGAGACAATAACCATGACTGTCACATTTGGCAGTAGTCTTGGCAATTGCATATTGAATGATTGATAATATAGTCTTGGTAAGTGAATCTTAAAAAATTGGTGGCAATAGACACAGCAATTGGATCTCGAAACAATGGCGGTAAAAGCTTTGGTAATTGAATTTTTGAAGGATGATGAAAACAGCTGCATCAATTGGATCTTGAAAGAATGGTGGCAAAAGCTTTAACAATTGAATCGTTGAAAATAGGTGACAATAGCTACGTCAATTGGATCTTGAAAAATAGTGACAATATTTGAGGCAATCGGATCTTTAAATAAGAATGATGTCATTAGCCATAAAAATTATTCAGATAATTGAAGCGTTGAAAGTGTTGACAATAGCACAACAATTAGATCTCAAAACATTGGTGACAAAAACTGGGACAATTAAATCATTAAAAAAAATGTGGCATGGCAGCAGTAGTCATGGTAGTAAAGTTTGGAAAAAGCAACAGCAAAAGTCACCACAAAAACTGCAGATATTAACTGTGGCAATTGGGTTTTTAAGAGATGGTGATGCCAATAGTCGAGGCAATATGATCGGTAAAAAATTGTTTCATTATCTATGGCGATTGCCCTACAGTCACTGTCGCAAAATGCCAACAATGCTTAAGGCAATTGTACCCTTAAAATTGGTGGCAATAATCAGGGCTTATATCGAGATATGCCTTGAAAAAATGGTGTTAAAGGCCCCTGCGATTCCATTTTGAAAAATTGATGAGAGTGATGACAATAGCCCTGGCAATTGGATCGTGAAACAATTATGGCCGATCCAAAGAATATGGGACTAGTTGGGAGTGGTGGTTCCCTCTCTCTAGTTGTGGTTGACATTTTAGTAATTTCAAGTTGTGAGCATTAACGTAATCACTCTTCATTTCCGGGAATGGGGGGAGGGGGGAAGTTCTGATTTTTTTCCAATTCAAATATGTATAGCGCCAGTGAAGTGAGGGTGAAAATTTTGCAAAATTTTAAAGATCAAGGGTCGAGAAAATTAGTATTTTGCACATTTCAAAGCTCTAACCGCTCAATTTCACTGTTTTTTCGTGTGTAGGTGCAGGTTGGGGCGGAGTTTTAAATCCGACAACCCTCCCTCTCCCTCCTAGCATTTACAGCACTAGTTGTGAGTTGAGAAACTGGCAATTCCCAGTTTTCCCAATTCGATGTGAGAAACTGAACTTTTACCATTAGTAATCGTAATTTCAATTTTTTTTTTTTATAAAATACATCCGCTTTAATTTCATGTAATTTTAAAAAGGGTCACCAATTTAAAATTACATGACATTTCTTACAAGATTTTTATGAACTATGTTAATTCTATTCTGTTGCTATCATTAGCATACTCACGGGGTAGGGATGGGCTGGAGGGCTATAACCTCTTCCCCAGAAAATTTTCAAGAATTAGTTTTGAAGCCTATCGAGCTTAAAAACTGCTTTTCTAAACCACTTTTTTTTATATATCTTAAAATTTTCGCCCTTGTTTTATTGGGTTTCATTCTGTCTTTCATTCCTACAAATTTTTTTTGAAAATTTTCCATCAGGTAATAATTGTAGTGAATTGGTACCTACTGCCCATTTTTTTTTATAGGAATATGTCTGAGGGTAAGGGGTCATTTTCTGAAAACAACAGATGATTATGAATGAATTTTGCTCTGTATATTGAAATGTTGACATGAATATGTCTGATTAAAAAAATTTAAAAAAATAAAATTATAAAAATTGAAAAAAATAAAATTATAAAAATTGAAAAAAAATAAAATTATAAAAATTGAAAAAAAGATAATTAAAAACATTAAAAAAAAGGAAAATTAAAAACATTGAAAAAATTGAATAATGGAGAAAGTTAAAATAAAATAATCAAAAAATCAAAAAAAAAGAGAAGATTAAAAATAAAAATAATTAAAAAATAAGAAAGTTGAAAAATTAAAAAAAAAAAGAATGAAAAATAAAAAGTAACGTTTTTGATTCGAAGTTTTTAGCAAAAATTCGGGATGAACGGTGTTATTATGTATGATTTTTGTCGCATATACTGAAATGTTGACATGGATGTGTTACATATCTATGATCTAAAATTTTATTTTTTTCAAATTCGAACTCTACCCAAATCAAGGTTTGGAATGCTCCTATGGTTTTTATCAATTTTGAAGTTTAAATTATGGAACAATATTTTTTTTTTTTAAAGTATAAAATCTGTCAAAAAGGAAAAATGTTTATTTTTTTTGAAGCATTCTTTTTTCAAATTTTTACCTTCGCTCCTTTCGGGCATTGACACTTAATGAAATATCGATGTTACATCGCCGTCAAATTTTATCAATTTTTTTATTTACCTACTTAGTTGATAAATTCATACAGATACCCAAATTATGATACTCTTCAATGCTGAAAAATTAACTCCAAGTGTTGTAATTTGTGAAATTTTCCTTCAGCAAAAAAATCAATAAACTGTTCGTTGTAATTTACACTTGTTTATTTTTGTAGGTATCAAGAAACCTAATGTAGGCACATATTGAGACTTTCAACTACGCTACGGTTAAAATAAAAATAACAAAACGCGTACGACAACTTAATTATCAAATAATTTCGACCAAGACGTAGACTCGGGCTACAATACCGTCTTGGTTAAATATTTACATTCATTATCTTCATCGAAGTACAACCGAAGATGAGCATTTCTGCAAGGTGAAAAATTCAATCATCATCTACTCTCCTAAAGTGGAGAAAAATATGATTGGTTAATTTGTTATAATCCTTAAAAACATGATCGTGCTGACAAAAAAGTGCTGGTTATCATATACTTGAAGTATAATAGCATCTACCTATTGGCACGCAGACATTAAATAAAAATGAATTTTCTTAAAATTATCGATTCTTGGAGTAGGTAAATTTAATTTAAAGCGTCATATTATAACAGGATTGATTGGTATATGAAAGGTAAACTTTGACTCGAGGGAATGTCAAGCCTGGAAATTCTAACCGAGTGCTTCCTTCATTCCCTACCTATATTATATTTTCCTCAAAAATGAAAAATAAACTTTTACCAAAATGACGACCGAAACTGTGCACAGTTCACCAACGATGAATATGCTGTTACGTGAAAGAAACTAGGAAACGGATCTGTCGTTGTCCTGGATGCTGAAGTAACCAAACTTCAAAGCCAATAATGTTTTCAATTTGCCAAGTGTATGCATGTTTGAATGTTATAGACACGAGAAAGTTAGCAGGTAGCGAAATAAGATTTTATGGTGTATGTATGGGAGAAGAAGAGAGTGGAAAAACTCGTGAAAACCACGAATTCTACGCGTTATATTTGCCAGAGTCTTACGATTATAATATAAACCTAAGTAGTGTTGGTTGGTAACTTACTGTACCTCGTAGCTTGACATCAAACGTACGTAGTGTAACGTTTATATCATTTAAATTTGAGTACCTAATACACGATGCGGTTGTAATTTTACATTTGTAAGTACACGTTACTAACAAATGTACCTACTCACTGGTGTATTAACTAGCTAAGTTTTATTTAGCGAAATGTCAAATACAAAATTTTATCGCGCTGTGATACGAGATGTGGTTGTGTTTATAATAATTATTTATACAGTAAAATGCATACAAAAAGAAAAATTCAACAAGTAGAGGTACGTTAATATTTTTACTCGCCCTGGAGTCAAAAGTGCGTTAAATATATTTCATCTTTTTTTTACGGTACTTTCTTTTGATACATCGTCATTGGATTAAATGTGTAGTATAGTCAATTTTTATTTCTATTTCAAACATTTGTAGTACTGATGTCGTATACCTACGTAGATATTGGTACACACACACACACACGTATTATATGGAGAGCGAATTTCGAAAACATTATATACATTAAAAGCGAGTTACTTTTTCGATAATCGGATCAGTTCCCCTTCTCACCTCCTTTCATCATCCGGCCTTTTCACTTTAATAATAAATTTAGCCGAGCACTCAACGAAAGTAAAAAAAAAAAGAGTAAGCGGAGTTATATTCTACTCTCCTATCCATTGTGCGAGATCAAACCAACACAGAACGAGGCTTCATTGGCCAAATGGATTTTTTTCGTTCATTTAGTAAAATAAATATGCTGTTGTAATCCACCATTCACGCCAGTAATGCTGGCAATTCAATTCAAAATAGGAGATACGATTATTTATATTATGTGGGTACCTACCTAGCTACTTCCTAGCACCTATAACAGCACAGCTTCGTCGTTGCCTATGGCATAACCATAATAACTAATGCGTCGTATTGCGGAATTAATTTGGAAAATTAATAAAAAAATTATGCTTGAAAAATAATGAAAATTATTCGTAGTTTGGATCGCGATTACCTACATGTATTTTTTTGACTTTTTATTCAAACGTACTTCAATCGTGTTAATTTTATGGTGATATTTTTATCGAATATTGACAGCTTCGATTAATGTTATGTTTATTTTAGACGTATCAATAAAATTTCAAAGGGAGAAGAAAATGGGAATGCTCAGAATTTTTTCATTTTATAACCGAATTAAAACTGAGCAATACGTCAATCTGAAAACCACCGTTGTTGAAATTTTGCATGTTTTGAAAATCACATTTATCTGGAAAATTTTCAAATTTTATCATTATTCCTTTTTTCCTCCTGATTGAACCTCGAAATGATAATAGTCGGTATGTCCCTATTTACTGTGTTTTTTTGAGAAATATTCATGAAAACTGAATTAACGTATCTGTATTGAAAAACTAGCCTCAGTTTTTATTTATACTAAGTCAAATTATCCTGATCCACGTCTTACACAATCTTTAAACAAAATTTTTCAATTCTCAGTACTTCTCATCAGTTTTTACAAAAAGTCAAACTGTACTTGAAAGTTGAAGAATTTTGAAAATTTGAGTTAAAATATCGTAAAAACTTTCAACTGTGGGTAATTTCACTCATGAAACACAAACTGTAGATCATTTCTTTTCAAAAAGCTTTTTGAATTGTGGCATTGCTATGATCCGTGTGGGTTACATTCTCCATTGGTATAATTACTGGTTATCTACGAGATAATTAGTGACCATACTTAATTTGTTATCGGCAATTACTGTGTACTTACTAGCAATTACCCCACTTGGCTGATGTTTACGAGTAATTACCGTACGTAGCACATGTATTCGATGGTAATATTGAGTATTTATGGCTAATTACTGATCATTCACTGGTAAATAGCTGGATATTATTAGTGATGCCGATTGTTGGGGATTTATTTTAGCATTGTTAGTATTCATAACTACTTAACATGACCAAATATTTACTGGTATTTGCTAATGACAGTTATACACCGATAATTACCATTACTAGGTATTCACTGCAAATCGATATCACTAGTTATGTAGCAGTAATTTTGATTACTGGGAATTTAACTGTAAACGCTATCACTACACAGTTATTGGTAATTATAATTCCAAGGAATTTTCTGGTAACTACCACTACTAGTAATTACCATCGCTAGTAATTTACAGATAATTACCATCACGGGTAATATGCAGGTAACTACCATTACCATGAATATTCAGGTAATTACCATCGCTAGTAATTTACAAGTAATTACCATCGCCGGTAATCTGCTGGTAATTACTATCGCCGGCTATTTACAAGTAATTACGATTACTAGCCATGTACCAGTAAATACCATCACTGGCCATGTGATGGTAATTCTCATGTCTTTTCATGTACTGGTAATTACCGTTACGTCACTTATAGGTAGTTATCATTTCTAGGAATTACGAGTAATTACTATTACTGTGTATTTACCAGTAATTATCATTTATCAATATTGACCGATGATTATCATTACTCGGTTTCTTTCAGTACTTACAATTACCAGGTATAATCATTTCATTTCACTGTAATTTATGGCGTTTACTTATACATACCGCTTTTTTGATATCTGTGTACCTTGCATTTTATACTCGAAGGGTAAAATAGGAAAGTGGGAAATGCGCTGACATAAAATAATTATTAGCTTGATTTTCTATATCATATTGCCAATGAAAAACGTGCTATTGTGGTCTATTGACCTATGGCGGACAAGGGAGAGGGATATCAACAAAATCAGTTTAGAGGTCGTAGAAGAACATTACAACCATTTTTGACCATGTCAGATATTTATTTCCATTTTACTTTCAATTTTTTACCCCAAAGCTGATTCATTTACTCAGCTGGAGACTGACCAAAATGGGCGAAATTTTAGAATAATGCTTGGATTGGAAATGGATGATGGATTTTTATTTCGGAATGGGTTTGACCTCGGCTCAAAATTCCGTAATTCCACAATTTGGGTGAAGAGACACTGAGAGTCTAAAATTCCAAGAAACGTTCTCTTTTAAGTCAATCAAGAGACAATCCGAAGTTGTATGAATCCAAAACACGGATTCCTAGGTCAAGGGGGGGGGGGACTTGAGGATTTTTCCAATTTTTGACGTTGAAAGAGGGCTGTTCCTCTCCTATCTCCCCTTCTAAATTAAACTAAGAAGTTGGAATTTAATATGTACATTTAGTAGAAATCCTAAATATACCTTTTTGGTGGTGTTGACTTTCCAGCCTCATTGCATCTTCCTTTAGTCTGAAAAATGTAGTTTTATCTATTTTTAGGTTTGTTTCTCGCGTGAAGAGATTTCGACTTTTCAGTCTCACTGTATCTCCTTACAGCCTCAAGAATGTAGTTTTTTGGTCGGTTTTTCCGATTGTGAGCAGCTTCATTTCTTGTGTATGGATCTGGCATGTAGATTTAACAGGATTCTAAATGTAGCCTTTGAGGAACGGAATTATGCACTGTAAAATCACTTTTTACGCCTACTACGGGCGATGCTTTTTTCAATCCACATAATTCTAATCTTTACCTGTGCTTCCATCAGATGTGGAATTTGTACTGAAAAGAACGCGAGCTTGGCGCACAGTCGAGATACGTGTACGTTGTAAAATTTTTCATGAATGCTCAACAACAATGTCCTTCCACAATGGCGCTTTTGTCTGATTCAATATTGTCTTACTGCCACTTACATATGAATGTCCCGAACCCTTTATTATGTTTATGTCCACTCAACCAAATCCCATCAAAACTATACCTTTGAAATGGTGTTCAACTCTTCATATACATACTTCGTACCTACCTACTGCATCCATCTGCGAAGATGCTGGTTGTAAAAATAAGTAGAAAGTTGAATCGCTAATGTGTGCATGTATAAATGTGTGTAAAACTCCAAACTGCTTCTGGTGAGAGCATCGTTATAAGCATAGGAACAGGGATAATGTGACTCTTTCATTTCTTCGTCCTACGTACCTTGTTTAATTTCCCTTTCAAATATAATGTAGTGTAGGTACCTACACCTAATGCTATAATAGCTGAGACGTGAAATAATACAACGCGGATTGCATGGCTGGCAGGGCCGAGGTGGCAATCAAGAACCACGGTATAAATTATGCTAAATATCGCAGAATGTATACGTGTATGTACCTAGTACCTACGTGTGCGGGGGTGTTGTGTAGTTGGTATGTGTTCACTTTCGTATGGAAATTAACTCATTTAAGCGCGTTTTCATTGGTACGGTACCTTAGGTATCTCTTTATTTGAGTATACATATGTGTGAAGTTAGAATGGTGTATGGTGCTTCTGGCTGCTTAGGCATATATAAACGTGTGTGTTGGTCTAAGTATATGTATTCACTCTTCAAGCACCTACATGTGTACTGGTGTATATTTGAGCGTGTTTAAGATTATGTATTTTGAATGATGAAATTTTCTATCAGATCGTTTTTTTTTTCAATGAATGGATTTACTATAACCTACTGCTAACTTCATGGAGTTATGGAATGGTATCAGAATAGATGTGTTGTACGAGCAGAGGCTAGTCCAACTTCGAAAGTCGGACCCACCTACCTCCTTTTTCTCATAGGTATCGCTGGGTAGGCATCTGAGAATTTAACAAATGAGCAGTTTAAGAATTTTGATCTGATTACCAATCCAATTGATGGACCTCGCAGACAAAAATTTTTCCTACAAATTTTATCATGTACATATTTTGTCAATTTCCATTATTGAAGGGATACCATTCGTTTGGATTTTATGAGCTCCTTTAAAAAATTAAGTTAAACAAATCTTGCATGTTACCAATGGTGCAAAAGTTGCCTACTACAAGGTACACTACTCAAAACCATGATTTAAGCAAATTATTCACTGTCAAAATTTGAAAGCAGCAATGGATAACAGAGGATACACTTTTGATTATAGAGCAGCACAGGTAAGTCAAATGATGTGGCATATATACGTTATGGAACAGGCCAGTCCAATAATTTTGTCGTAGAAAGAGAGAGAGAAGTCTACCTAACCCATCCTACAATGAAATACGAGAACATGCAGACCGCAATATGACCAGTGCAATATACTAGAAAGTACCTCAGATCGCTAAAGATTTTAAACCCAGAACTTACGAGATCAAGAAACATGATGGCACAGTTGTGTGGGATTCTAGAGAAATCCTGGACAGTTATAAAACATACTGTGAGCGGCTGTACCAAGACAGTGGAACACCAGAGGTAAACCAACTGGTTCTTACAGTTAAAGTGACAGGTCAAGATGAGCCAAACATCCTACTTGGTGAAGTAAGGGCGGTGGTGAATGCGATAAAGAAATGCAAAACACCCGATTGCGATTGTGTTGATGCTGAATTGTGGTAGCCTCTTGGTAAAAATGGAATCAAAGCAGTAAGACAGCTCTGCAATTTGAGATATGGAAGAGTTGTAAATGGCTCACTGAATGGTGTAAGTTGGTGCTGATTCCCTCGCATAAGAAAGGAGATGCAAGATTGTGCTCCAATTCCACACAACAGCAAAGTCATTTCACAAATCCGAAACAACCGCATCAAGGTGTATCTACGCAGGCAAATTACCTGAACAAATTGGGTTTGTGCCAGGAAGAGGCACAAGGAAAGTGTAGGGAGTTCAACATACCTATAGTGATGTGTTTCATAGATTACACCAAAGCCTTTGACTACATGAATTGGAAGAAGGTCTTCAAATTTTTAAGAGAAATTGGAGTCCCTTCTCATGTAGTCGATTTAGTGGAGTCTCTATAAGAGTTCGATTCTATAGGAATGAGAGTTGATGGTAAAGAATCTGAAGCTTTTCAAGCAGAACAGGGCATGTGTCAAGGATGTATATTATCCCTGCAGTTATGCAACATCTATCCTGAGCACATAATTCGCAATGTTCTAGAATATTGGACTGATGGTATTTCCATTGGAGGGAGGAGAATCTCTAATCCGCGATATGCAGACGATACTGCCTTGATTGCTTCAGATGAAGAGGAAATCGAAGAGCTCATCAACCTGGTGAAGATAGCCAGTGAAAAACGTGAACTTCGTATTAAAGCATCAAAAATGAAAGCCATGGTGGTAGATCGGACAAGTGTCTTCCAGTTTTTTACAGTTCTGGGCTAATATGAAAAAACCAACGCTTTCATATATTTAGACTCCATCATTGAAGCAGATGGAGGTTCGTCGGCAGAAATATGGTGCTGAATTGCTCTAAGCAAATCAGCTATGACCAGACTCCGTAATGTCACAAGCGATAACAACAACAAGATTGTTTTCTCTATTTTCCTATCTGCCGCGGAAACAAGAACGTTGAAGGCAGATGATAAAAGAAGAACGACACCCTTGAGATGTGGGTCTAGTGAAGGATGTTGAGGATACCCTGGATGGTGCGACGAACATTTCAATCATCAACGAAATACTGGAGCCAGACAGACTTAAGTGTTTTATGGGAGAAATGTATTCTAGGGTATTTTGGACATGTGACTGGGAGAGAAGTAGGAAATCTCGAAAAAGACAAACTCTTTGGTAAGGCCCATGGTAAAACAGGGAGGGGAAAATCTGCGACCAGATAGTCTGACATCATCAAAGCGCAATGTGAGCTCTGTGGTAAAAGTTGCTTCACTGGTATAGGATCGCATTAGATGGCGTGCTCTTTTAGGTGCAATACGGTCGTAGGCGATTGAGACTTGCTGATTATGATGAAAATTTGACATGAGGCGTAATTGAGGCAATGCAAAATTTTGAGAGTGAAAATTTTGCTTAAATCGTAGTTTTGAGTAGTGTACCTTGCAGTGGGCAACTTTTGCACCATTTTCGTAACATATGGAATTTGCTTAACTTGATTTTTTAAGGGGCTCATAAAATTCAAACGAATGCTTACCCCTTCTATAATGGAGTTAGGCAAAATATGCACATGGCTGAAGTTGTAGGAAAAATTTTTGTCTACGAGGTCCATAATGGGGCTGGTAATCAGATCAAAATTCTTGAACTGCTCATTTGTTAAATTTTCAGATGCCTGTATGGTGATATCTATGAAGAAAAAGGGGGATCAGACTATCATAGTTGAACTCTTCTTTACCTGTACTATCACATCTATGCTAATACCGTTCTTTGACTCCATGAAGTCTATGGCGGTATAAAGATTGAAGGGATTGAACATGCAAAACAAAAAAATTGCCAACTTGAAGTTATCCATCAAGTTGAATTATTATCTTGTTGTAAAGATAGCTAGCTATTGGTGATTACACCAAAGTGAAGATCAGAGAATAAGACTGTAACCTTGATCGAATAACCCAAATTAGCACACACCTTTGAACTTACAATTTGGCCCAAGTGTAACGTTAATACGCCTCGTATATGTATATGCATTGAGTAAACAATGAAAGAGAGTGAGAAAGAGCTTTTACTATACACAGCGAATCGGATGTGAAGTGCTAGCACACGGCATGGAACCGGCGGTGTTACCACAATTGCGGAGACCTACAGCCACTTTAAAGGCTCACGAATATAGACGAGATATGTAGGTGGTTTTGAAATGGCTGACGGCGATAGCGTCGTATTAGCACGATATAACGTATGCGTTTGATGATTACGAATCAATCACCTCAGCTAGTGGATCGCGGTAGCAATCAAATGTAAATAATTCGCCTTTAAACAAGAGTAATTTGTTCGGTATAGGTTCGACGACGACGCGCGGGCTATATAGATACATAGTTACGGGTAACTTATTACGATTTACGCTCCATAGGTATAGATAGATAGGTTGGTAAAGGTATATACCATACCTAGTACCTATCTATATATGGGCAGGTATTCGTACCGAACCTAAGCTATATGCTCTTCGAGTAATATGTAAGTGTTCGCACACTATTATGTATTATCGCTGGGTAGACTACACACATACCATTATATATAACTACTGCAGGTGTCCATAGATACAATATACTATAAATAGATTACAGTATCGTAGAAAGGGGTATGGGGTGGAGGGGGTGAAACGCCTTTATCCACGACCTATTCTCGGTCACATATTTTATTTCTCCGATGGACAACGTAATCTCGTAGGGATTGCGGTTTTTACGCCGACGTTTAAACCGTTTTAATATTTTAACGAGATACCCGACCACAGATTGCGAACGTTTTGCACAGAACGCAGACCGGAGGGATGAGCGGCTAAAGAGGAATATGTAGACCTGAATACTGTATTGATGGTAGCTGGACGTATATGGAAGAAAAATTTATCCCTGTTGAGTAATTTATTTCAGGCTGAAAAATTCTTTCGTTGACCTGCGTTGCGTCAAAATTTTACTATAAAATTCCGATACCTTTTTCTAATAATGCGATCAGTTTTGAAATTACTGCTGCCCTTCCCTTATCACCATCACCACCAATATTCATGCATGAAAAAGTAATGGGAGAATTTGTTCAAATTTTGATATAAGTTAAATTTAATTGAGACGAAATGAGAGTTGATGGACGTTTGGGACAAAGTCGCCAGCAATATTTGAAATAATGCATAAAGCATCAAATTAAAATATCTTTACAAAGATTCCCCAGGATTAGATAAGTGAATTTATCTCAGAGCTAAAATTTTAAATTAATATATGGAATTCAGCTCTAATAATCTGAAAATCTCTTGTGCTATTCCTTATTATGAACCAAAATGTGATTTTTTGTAGCCTTGCTGTGGAGAATTTTAATTTTTACAAATTTTTAAACGATTTTTTTCCAATTTATGTGGCTTGGTTGGTGGACCATAATGGCTGGTTTGAAAACAATTTTTGACAATTTTTTCTAGTCGAAATGCATATATGAAAATTTCAGACCAAGTTTTCTGCATGAAGTTTTAAGGAAGTAATTCTGAAAAAATTCTATTTCGTGTATCTACTTTCTACGTTCAAGGTGATATTTTTACAGAATTTTAAAAATAGTGGAATATTTTGACAAATTTGAGCAACCATTTTTCCTCAATTTTTTTCATTCATAACATAGCCGTTTTTGGTTGAAAATTTTTTTATCTTAATGTATTTTAGAATACCTATTTACACACCGTTTGCTTAATTTTCATATAATTCCGTTTATTTTTTGTGATTTTTGAAATTTCAATTGATGCAAGTAAAGCACAAAGCTAAACATTGGAAATGCTAATTTCTGTGTTTATAAAGTTGTTATACGAAAAAACGAGCAAAAGAATTATGTTTAGCAGCTCAAGCTACCCCCATAAACGCCGTCTGCGTGATAAAAATGTCCAAATATCAAAAATTTACATTGGTAATATTCATAGAAAAAATGGACGAGTTAAAAATGCAAAAAATTGATCACAAATCATAAAAAAATGTTGAAAAGTAAGAAAAAAGTGACTTGAAATATGGAAAATAATCGTTAAAAAACCATCAAAACATTGGGTGACAAACTGACAGAAATTAGTGAGAATTGGTGAAAATTGATCAAAAATCAAGTAAATGTTGAAAAATGAGTAAAGAATGAAGTCGAAAAATTGTTACAAATCAACGAAAATGGGGTGAGTTGAAAATGCAGAATATCGATCAAAAATCGTTATAAAAATCATTGAAAATTGGATAAAAAATTTTACAGTGTATAATAGGTTGAAAATTGATCAAAAATCACAAACAATGAATGAAAAAACGTTAAAAATTATTTAAAAAAATAAATAGTTTGAAAATTTGATCCAAAATTTTGAAAAAATTTATGAATAATTGTTTAAAAAATTAATAAAAAATAGTATACAGATGCAAAAAATTGCTTAAAAAAATAACAAGAAAAAATGTTTAAAAATCATTGAAAACTGCATAAAAAATTGACAGAAAGTAGTTTAAAAATGTGAAAAATTCATCAAAAATGACAAAAAGCTTCTATAAAATTACCCGAATTTCAATGATCTTCTAATAATTCTTGGCTAACTTTTTTCATAATTTCGGAATTATTGCCGATTTTTCTCATATTTTTGATCAATTTTCACACATTTTTCAATATCTTTTCACGACTTTTGATCAACTTTTCTTATTTTTAATCCATTTTTTATCAACTCTTACCCAATTCTTGATGATGTTAAAGGATTTTCTTCAAATTTTAAATCAAGTTTCACATATTTTTCAACATTTTTTCAGGATTTTTGATCAATTTTCAACATTTTTAACTCATTTTTATAAATTTTCTACTTAATTTTCAATAAATTTAAAGACTTTTTTTCATATTTTAGGAAAAATTTTCACACAATTTTCAACATTTTTTCATGATTTTTGATCAATTTTTTGCACTTTTCACCCATTATTTTGTCACCAACTTTTTTTTTATTACATTTTAGGTCAATGTTTAATATTTTTCGACACGTTTTCGTGATTTTTAACCAATTTTTTGCATCTTCGACCTATTTTTGTTAAATTTTTACACAATTCTCAATGATTTTTAATGGTTTTCGGTAGATTTTCACTCATTTCTCAACATTATTTCGTGATTTTTAGCGATTTTTTCCATAATTTGATTCAATTTTCACATATTTTTAAACATTTTTTTCGTAATTTTTGATGGATTGTTTGTCAATTTTTTTAATATTTTTTAGCGATGTAAATTTTTGAAATTTGAGCAACAATTCTGCTTGTCGAACGGAACTAAGGAGCTAAAATTTTGCATGAAAATATTTCAGCTCAAAATAAGTTACACATCGAAAAATCAGCCAAATCGAAAGTATCTATAATGTTAGAATTTTGTGTCTTCGAATAATCTTCGCATTCAAATTGCAGATTGGGATCAGTAGTCTGCGATTCATTGATCGAGATCTACGAAATGCGCATAGGTACATATTTAACTACCCATCTGATGTGCAGCTCAAAGATTCAACTTCTTGGTTTGAATACGTCGCATTGTTTTTGCTGTGTGATAAAATCACCCTAAATAGAGACTGCTTTTAATGATTAATCTCGTTGGTGTTTTCCCAAGATCAATATAACTTTTGTGGATTATACAACGACCACTAAAAGAATTACTTTCGTTTAAATTTTACCCGTACAATCCAATAATTATACGTTTGCAAACACGATATTCATTTTTTTTTCAACTTGAAGTAATTCTTTGTATTTTATCCGTCCCTCTCTATTACGTTTTTTCGTTATATGATAAAATTAGACAACCAGCTGCAGCTGGTGAAATTCCTGCTTTCTCGTTTAAGTAATTTATAAATTTAACTCGAAAAATTCACGCTATCCAACAGGTACCTGTCTAGGCGAAAACAAGCTGCGAAAAAGGAATAAAAAGCAAAAAAAAGAGGTGGGTCCTGGGTATTCGGTGGAAAATGCAAATACGAATACGTACAAGTATTTCGTAAACTTATTACCTTTTTTTTTTATTTTGTTTTTCTCTGCGCCCAACAACAATAAATGGTATACCTAGTAGGGGGAGATGACCCCCACATAAAGAAGACGCTCCATCTGAGTGGAAGGGAATTACTCTATATACGTGGTTTATTGCCTTCGGTCATTAATCATCTCGACGAACGAGTTTATTTAAATGGGGATCAGTAGGGTGGAAAAATTCGTAATAAAAGTATTCGAAATTGGCGGCGATACGAAAGGCTTTTTATTTATGAGTTTCTTCGGCAAAAGGAGAGCTTCTTTCTCAGGTTTTTTTTTTTTTTTTTGTCGCGTATACTTATACGCACGTAGTCTACGCCTTTTGTTATGCGTCGAGAGTGTGTGTGTGTGTGTATCTTTTATGTTGTCTGCAAAGGCGCTGATTTTGTCCTTATTTTCGAATACAGATTTCCTTAGATTGGGGTATATGATGTTAGCGAGAATAAAAGTTTGTTTAATGGGATTCGACACACGTGAGGATGAGTAATGATGTTTGAAGGCGAGGAAAGTGTGCGTAAGTATATATTTGGGTGAGAAATTCAACTTTATATGCATAATGAGATTTTCGTATAGTACCCTTTCCAGGTCGTTGAAAGATACATGTGCTCAGTGGCGTATTTACCAATAGGCAACATAGGCAATGCTTTAGAGTGCAATGCTTTTGGGGCGGCGAACGAAAAAAAATTGAAAATTTTATAAAAATATCATCAAACAAGTCAAAACCAAAATAATAATGATAACCATCAACAAACAACAACAATCACGAGAGGGCGAATTTATTTCAACCGCCCGCCGGGTTTTATTAATTTTATCGGGGGAAAAATTAAGGAGAGGGCGACGTCAAATTTGATTGCCCGAGGGCGCAAAAAACCTAAATACGCCTCTGATTCGCGGTGGCTGAATCCGAATATGATGCCCATTTTCCTCGCTGCACCACGATTACGCAGATAT
>FIZR01015717.1:0-11231 GCA_900060175.1 Ferrisia virgata
CAGCTTCTTTTCCATTCTTGGAATAAATGGAACTTCAGGAAGGTTTTTATATCGAATGTTGTTGTTGGTACATTCGGTGCAGGTAGAAGTATTGCAGCCTGTTTCGCAAGTTCATCTGCTCTTTCATTGCCCGGAATGCCTTTGTGACCCGGTACCCACGCAAAGATGATATGAAAAGGAGGAAGAGAGGATATTATGGATATAATTTCTTTAGCAATAGGATGTTGCTTTTGGTCATATGGATTCGATAAACATTTTAGCGCATTGAGTGAATCTGAAAAGATGAGCGACTTTTCGTTGAGGCTGGAAGCTTGAGTGGTGGCTAATTTAATTGCATATAGTTCCGCAGAGAGTATAGAGGAAAATTTTCTGCATTTGAAAATTAATATATATCCCGGATTTGCGGTATACCACGACGCCGGGGCTGGGCTATAAGTTTCCACGGGATGCGCCCGGAGACGACGCTTCGTTCGGGCATAACCATGTCACGCTCATACGAATATAGTCCGCGTGAACGTGGTGGTTCTCCTGCAGCACATGCGAGGAAACGAAATAGCCCGAGTAAACAACATATAACGTATCACGTTATTTCGCACTTGTAAGTTAAAGTTAACGGTTGATTTCAGTCAACAGTCAAGCGTCAACGTTATAACATAGACCATAAATGTATTTTTTGGTTAAAATTTTAAAAACAAATTGGCCTAATTTTTACCTCATTGGCCCAAATACATCGCAGCCCACCGAGTTTTCCTCTGTGATCAACACAATGGGTCCGGCCCTGAATGTAAATGTAACACAGGTCCCAGGTGTATTTTTTAAAGATTTCGACTTTTCAGCTTTATTGCGCCCCTTTACAGGTCCGAAGATAAAATTTACAAGTGCAAGAACCACACCTCGCTCCACTCTTGTACACGTTATAGTGAAAAAAAAGTATATTTCTAATTTAAAATTGCTCATTGAAGAAATCTTCAGTCAAAGGATCTTTCAAGCTGCCAGTTTAAATTAACCCAATAGACATTTTCACCGAGCCCTTCGTTGATTAAAGTCGTGAAAAAAATTATTCATTCAACAAATCACCATTTAAGGTGATAAAAAAGAAAAAAAAAAATGATCAAAATTCCGAACAGAATTTTCGTACCAGAAAATCTATTCCATGCCAGCTTCTTTTCGCTGTATCGTTTGCCTTGCGTAATATTCTATAGAAAATCTAGCTGAAAAATTGATGGAATATGTTGCTACATGGTGTATAATAAATGAACCACCCTATGGCACACCTTACCATAGTGTAGCCATAATCACCAACGCCATATGCTTCGAGTAGGTAGGTACCAGGTAGAGGTGGCACGAGTACTCTCGACAAGATTGCGTACACCTACGTTTGTTGTTGGTACAGTTAACAGTTGGAGAGAGAGGTGTACCTTCGCTGTATGGGGAAATATTCGCTATTCTTTGTTGGCGTGAATTTCAATCGTTTTCATTGTAGCTTGAATTATAACCTGGATTGCGGTTTTTGGCGCGTATTAAATTAATATAAAATCTAAACCGTATTCGTATTTTACTAATACGCTTCGCTTTCCTTATACTTACGTAGAGAATGGTTACGAAAAGTTTTTCAATTTCTTGTGCAAATAACTCGTTTCGTAAGTATAAGGTATTGCTATTCTTATTCGATTGTAATACTCGTAACGAATATAATATAGAAATTTCCTGCTTATTCGTCGAATTAATCTCGTCGCTACTTTTTGTTTCGAACAAGTGATACATGTTGCAAATTATACTACGTATAGCGCGCCAACTTTTCATATTCGTCGTCGTTTCGTGGAAATCTTTCATTGGTGGCTTTTTGCGCGACACCCAGCATCATCATCCACTTGGGCCTACCAAAGCTTACATCAAGTTTTCGCCCGACATGTTTTGGAAAAGGAGTGCGACGCGACGTAAATAACACCGCGTGTTACACCTTTTGTTTGAAACTTTTTTATGAGGTCTAGTTGAAAATTTAATTTTTACGAATAATAATTAAATTTAAGCGAGCCATCTTCTACGTTGTAATAACATTTTGAAGTTTCATCTTCGTCGTCTTGCTCCTTTCGCCGTTACCATGAGGGCTGAGGCTTTTCGTGTGTACGTTGCTAAAACGCACCTGTAACAGTGATATAGTTGCAGACAGACGTGCAAATCTGCAAAGCTAAATGGCATAATTACTTTATTCTACATTATGCGGCCATTAAGCGTAGGTCTACTATTTTCGACCTTGATAAAGCTAGCAATTTCGGTAGGGTTGAGATTTTGTTAGAAAAATAATAGCCCCGTGTAGCGTCTACGATGTACGAATATAAAGACAATTTTTTTTTTTTTTTTTCATCCAAACCTTTATTCGGATACTTGTGAGAATTGCTGTTGAAAAAAATAAAATATATTTTCTAGATCGTATAGGTATTATGTATTTTATACCGTATCGGTGTGGATACGTTTGATTTATTTGTATATTTTACGAGGTTAATTTATAGCCGATTGAAATAGCCAAACGGTAAAAAAAAAAAATCGTTAAAATTTTATATACGTCAAATCCTTGATTCGAGAAAAAGACTTTTTTTTACGATCGCGACGAAATTTAAGAGGTATTAGAATCAGATTATTGAAAAAGTTATCTATCGAAGTGAATAAAAAAATCGACTTTTATAAATTTACGCTATTGCTACAGAATGAGCGAAAAATGTTGTGTTATGAGTATTATTTGGATACCTACTTACTCTGCTCGGTCGTATGATTTATGTTTACCGCAGGATCGTATGAAGGAAAAAAGATGTAATGATTGAATGAATATGGTCATCGATTAGATTTAAGCGCTTGGATATTTTATTTTACATTTTTAGGCTGGAAAATATTTTAATAAATGTGATATTCTTATGATGCTTCTATCATTAAAAAAAAAAAAGTATCGTCGAGCGATTTGCAACTGGGCGAGCTAATCAAGCTTTCCAATTGAGAAGGGACTAAATGTGCTCGATTTTGCAATTCAAATTTTCATTTTCAAAATACATTTCTTCGTTTAATTTTATTGAAATCCTGCAGTCAAAATGAGGTAATAAAAAAAATGACCAATCACTGAAATGATAATAGAAACGTGCATCGTTTCAAGGATGTTTTTGACCAAACAAAAAAAGTAAAATTACTCGTAAAAAATGGATATTTTAGCTGCAAAAATGAGCATATTTAGTCTCTTCTTAAGAGAATTTAATAAATACTCTAAGGTAACTGGTGATTTTCACAAAATTTGCACCAATTATTTGATCGTGTAAACTCTCCTTAAGAATGGAAATTTGATAACGAGACACTAACATTCACGAGCTTGGAAATGCATCAAGTTGCAATTAAAAAGCTATATATTTCTTGCTTTTCTTGTCACCATTGTATGAATAGCTACCGTTTCCTTTCCCCTCTTGTCACCAAACTCTTTATCAAATTTCCATTCTTAACTGAGACAGAGTGTAAATAGTATTTGATATTTTTCTACAATCATATTAATTTAAAGTAGTAGTTTGCGCAAAAAAATTAAATTCAAGGGTCACGTGTAAAAAATATGTATTATTGGTGAGTTGAAAAAAAGCATCGCTTTGCAACGCTTTTTTCCTACTCAGCATTGTGGGTAGAAAGGATACAATGAGGCTAAAAAGTAAAAACCCCCAAAAGACACATCTAGGGTCTTTACTAATTGTACATGCCAAATTTCAACTTCCTAGCTCAATTTGGACGAGAGTTATAAGAGGAACAAAATTAAAAAATTAGAAAAAAACGACCTAAGAACCACATATTTAGGACTGTGAGGGGGTGAAATGGGGTTGAAAAGTCGATACCCCAAAAGACTCATCAAGCACAGGTACTAAATGTACATACCAAATTTCAGCTTCCTAGCTCTGTTTGGAGGAGAGTTATGCGAGTAAAAAATTTAAAAAACTCAAAAAATGAGAAAATCTGATCAAAAAACCACTTTTCTGAGGCTGTGAGGGGATGCAAGTGGAGTGAAAAGTCGGGACCTCCAAAAGGCACATCTAGGGCCCCTACTGAATGTGCATACCTAATTTCAACTTCCTAGCTCATTTTGGTGGGGAGGTAGGGGAGGAACAGCCCCTTTTTAAGGCACTGAAGGGGAAAATCCTTATATTATGTTTCTTTCCACCTAATTAACCTAAGAGAGTGATTTTTGGATATACAACTGTGGATTCTCCAGCGATTGGCTCAAAAAGAAACAATTTTTGTGTTTTTAGTTACTCAACACCCCTTCCCCAAAGTGAGGAAAAACTGAGTTTTGATCCAACGTCAATATCTAATCCGCCTCTAAACCGAACCAGTTGACCGTATTGGAGCGATTTTGATTTGACAGTGGCACCAGAAAATTTATAGGAAGCCAAAAGTCTAATACTTGGTCATGGAGGTTTTTTGGAGGCGCTGAATTCATTTTTGACCGAATTTTTATTATTAAACCCAATGGGGAGTGCGGGGAGGGGGTTAAAAATCAATTTTTTGCAAAACTTCAAGTGGGATGTGAAAATGTATGTTTTTAGGCTCCCCCATTTCAATTTCGGCCTTATTTTTTCGTAAATGTTAAGAGGAGTGTGGGAGGGGAAACGTAAGAATTCAATTTTGTACAAAATTGCAAGTGGGGTGTCAAAATGTATGTTTTTGATCACCACGAATTCAATTCCGAATTCATTTTTTCAAAGAAATGTAAATGAGCGGGGGGAGGGGTCAATTTTAAGCAAATTTTCAACTATGATATCGAAGTGTGTATTATTCAGCTTCGTGAACTCAATTCTGATCTTTTTTTTGGAAAGAGTTTTATGGAGAGGGGAGAGGGGGAAGTTAAAATTTAATCTAAATTGATGTTTTTCACTCTCCTGAATTCAATTCAAAGCTGTTAAAAATTCTGAATTTGACTGTGACTTTCCGTTTCATGTTCATCGCCACTATTTTTATCTTCACATCAGTCATGATGATGATCAAAAACTTCGTCATCATCATTATTGCCATGTTGATCATTGCCTCCTTCCTCCTGTTTCATAACATCAGATATGTTTTCATCTTCGATTTCTTTTTCAAATATTTTTCGAATATCTTTATCAATTTCTTCTTTCCTTTCGGGTGCGTACTTGAAGTAAGAAACTTTTTAACTGTACTTTTTTGAAAAATGACTAATGTTTATTTTTGCGATGTGTAACATTTATAGGTGTGGAAAACAGGTTTATTTTTACTTCGGAGTAACCGTCATTTTCAGAAAATTCGACCGGAGTAAACCGGTTTTTTTCATGAAAATAATCGGAGGTTGGTACTAGGTGCGTATTGCAACTGGAATAACTTGTTAACTCGTTCGCCCCTTGCTAGTACATATGTCTCCTGGAAAAAAATATTGTCCTGAATTGAATTTATGAGCTTCCCCCCCCCCCCCCCCCCCGCCCATAAATTGAATATATCAGGTACAATCAAATGAAAAAAAAAATTCTTTATTTTTAATACATTAACATGTACTTAGCATAGTAATAATATTATAGCGTAGCCATCTTGGCATATTTTTGTGCCGAACTTGGAAAAAATAGATGGAAAGCTGAATTTTACATTATTTGCACTGGGTAGTCTTCCCAACAACGTTCTAAATTGTACTCTTTTTAGGGGGTAAAAGACCACCCGAAAAACCGGTTTTTCGACTGTACCGTCGAAATTCTTGGTCAGAAAGGAAAGAGTTTTGAACAAATAATTTTCTACGATAAATTTTCTATGATAAATTTTCTATAAGACATTTTCACTAAATTTTATTCAAAATTTCATTTTGGGGCTCACAGCGGGTGGTAAAATTTACCAAATGGAAAATTTGTTCAGAATTGGGGCTTGTAAATATAATTCAGAACAATATTTTTCTCAGGAGACATGGCAAACGAGAGTGAACAAGTTACTCCATTACGACGAGCATTGAAACGCGAGCACATCAATGGCAGTTCCACGGTGACAACGCGGCACCTGAATATCGGTCGTCGGGCGCACTTGGGTTGCGCATTTCAATTTTTCTGACCAACTTGCCATAATTTTTGGATTGAAAAAAAATCATATTTTATATTTAAAGGTATGACTTAATCATAGAAAAAAAATTCAACCATGTTACCCTCCTCCTCCATATTTTTTTTGAAAATTTCAAAGTTTAAAAAAACTAAGAAAATATGAATAAAAAAATTTAATAAAATTCCCCTTAATTGCACCTACTTTATTTCCAACATCCTTGAAAATTTCATTATATCTGGAGAAATGACGCACCAAAGTTACAATACAGAGGGGGTGATTTCTCGACAAGGGCTGCTGATGGGAGGTAAAAAATTTTCACGGTATGTTCTTACATCGAGGGTAATATTTTGGAACACCTATAACTGAATTTTGGCCAAGGACTGTGTTGCACTATCTTGTTAAGAAAGACCCTTTCGTACTGCTGGTTGAGTAAATTTTGTACAATTTTTTCCCTCGTCGCGAAATACACGATTGAAAATTTCTATGAAAAAAAATCTTATTGAAATTTTCTACGCCAGAGCTGGTACAATGAATTATTTTGTACAAAAATTGTGCACAATATACATGTGTAGGTTGCTGGTATAAGGTAGGCAGTAGGCACTGGCAGTTAGGTTCTAGGCACATATGTGCAAACATTTGTTGAAAAATACTTACTTACCTACGTACAATTTTGTCATCGAAATCGATACCAAAAATGGTAATTTTTTATTTTTAACGAAAAGTATTAGACCACCTATGCGGTACTCGTTGTACCATAAACGAAATTTATTTCGTTTTGTTATTACGAAAATTCCGATTAATTTTTTTTTCCTCTGCTCGTGTAAAAAGCAAAGAGGCTTATATATTTTCTATGGCTGTTTTTTCTCTTGCGTATGAATACTAATACGACCTTTGTACGTTCGAAGGTGGGTGTACCATGGCTTCTCGTATACCTAAGGTAAGAGCTGAACGTTGCGTTGCGCCGCCGATATAGCGTATTAAAAGGGCGATAAATTTTTAAAAGTAGAACGGAAAAAAGTCTCGTATTTTTTATTTCGCGTACTGTAATAAATGAAGAGGGTGTTACCAATGGGTATTTTCATCTCGATGAAAAAAAAAAAAAAAAAAAAATTCCTTTACCTCCAACCAAGAGGTCGAAATTGATGGCGAGAGTAATTATTATCATTCAATTTTATTGGTAGGTCTAGGTAGTGCGTAAAATTTACCGTATTTGTTAAATAAGGTTATCGAATCGGTAGCGGTACCGGATACCTTTACCTAAATATCTTTCAAATGGTATTCCCGAAGAGGTTAAAAATTGATAATATGTAATGCTAGCGCCTGTTTACAAACGTTTTATTGTTTATTGTGCATGGTAAATCAAAGGAACGTATATCTTGGCGCGATTTGGTTTATTAAAATGTATCTACAACGTAGCACACTTACTAAAGCGTTACCATTACGAAAACGAAAAGCAAAGGCAACGCGATTCTTGTCGGATTTTCAGGTTCAATTCGTAGCGTTCGTTCGGGTATTTCTCGCTTGGGAACATTATCTCTTGTTAGAAAGGATTACATTAGGGTTCTATTTGTATGGTGTCGCGAGGATAAAGTATGTAATTTTTGTTTACGACCACTTGGCTAAACTACGTGGTCCATACGTACCTACCTACCTACCTATAGTATAGTATACTGTTGGTATGTATGTATAGATAGGTAGGTAGAAGTATCTATGTGTATTTTTCAGTATGGTCAAATTTTCGTCTTGGTACCTTTTTTCATAGATGTATAAGTCACAAACTAGGTTAAGCCAATTTAGTATTCATGTATAGCCAACGGCTGGGATAGGGTTTTTTTCTGCTTGAGGTTTCTGCTATCGGCGTATTATAGTCGTTTACAAGTAACACTGCTCTCAATGTGAGCGACAATCTCAAACGCGATTTTTTTGCCTTTATTTTAAAGCAAGATAAAGAGGTTTTGCATTTTACAACCGAATACGAGGTCATTTTAAAGTTCGTCTTGTTTCTAATTTTCTAGCATCTACGGTCGACTTAGGAATTCACGTCATCCCTTCGGCTCCCGGATGAGTTTAAACTTATACCAGCACAGTAATCGGAACCGCGAGATTAAATTACCTAGATTTTGATACCATACTCGAAATTATGGTCAATTTTAGAGTTCATCCTACCACCATCTGGACCCTTGATTGGTTTACTCTCATTTTAAAGGACGGAATCGGAATCGTGAGGTCTAATTACTTTGATTACGATACCATACTTGAAAATATGATCTACTTTGGAGTTTACTTTCCTGTACTTGGCTTCCTGATGGGTTTACACGCATATTGGTAGCGGCATCGGAATCGCGAGGTCAAATTACCTTGATTACGATATCACTTTCAGAAATATGGTCTACTTTGGAGTTCATCCTCTCCCTTTCGCTTCCTGATGGGTTTACACGCATATTAGTAGCGGAATCGGAATCGCGAGGTCAAATTACCTTGATTACGATACCGCACTCAAAAATATGGTCTACCTTGAAGTTCACCCCCTCTCCCTGTCTCTCTGATGGGTTTACATTCATATCTGACCATTAGGGATATACTCTCGAAAACGACAGTACGTCGAATTTTTGTAGAAATCGGCATAGAACTGTTTTTTGGGACGTAAAAAACCATTATGACCATTGACCGTGAAAATTCGCGACGACGAACCGGTTTCAAGACCAACCGGTTTTAATTTATAATTACATTTGTGCATATATTTTTATAAAAATTGGCATAGAGCTGTTTTTTGGGGCGCAGAACACGAATCTGGATGTTAAAATCGTTGTAAGAGAACTGCTTTTAAGGTCTTTGTCGATGTTCACGGTTGTATTGGTGTCCTGCACCCCAAATAATGGCTCTATCAAACATAGTTGTAAAATGAAACCGGTTCAGGTATTCGTTTTCTACACCTAATAAGACATTTATAAACTATATTTCACACAAATGTGTTCGAATTTCGGAAATAGAACCAGTTTATCTCATTGCTGGTTCGCCAAGAACCGATTATTAGAACGAATTCGTGTTTAGCATCCCAAAACACGTCTGATTACAAATTTTCAAAAATTTTTAATTTTGTTAAAGGGTATGGGTTAGGGGTGATATTGGCCCCAGCCCCGATTTTCTATCTAATGCTCCCAAATAGTGTACCTTGATGTAAAAAATTTTGGAAATATTTTGACCCTCCCCCCTCCCACTACCTACCTTTCAGAGTTATGGTCATTTTATGGCATTATTTTTAGTAATTTTTAATTTCAACAAAAGCCAAAGAAATTTTCCGTTCTTTGGCACAAAGTTACATCTCATAAAGGTGTATTTACAATAATTTTTTCGACCATTTTGGTGCATTCCTTAACGTAGTTTTGGCCATTTGAAATTTTCAACTGTAAAAAAATCCCGAAAGCGAAGTTCGACTAATTTTTAAAAATATCCCCAAAACGTGTTTTTTCATATATATATATTGTCAGCCCAATAACTTGAGTCACCCGATTAGCTAGAAGGTAGGCAAAAAGTATTGCACGGTTTCTCGGGTTGCTGAATTATTTTCTTAGATATGGAATATTACACTGGATCTGTTCCCATAGGCCAGGCCCCTTCTTATCCAGCAGGTGAAGATGAAATTAGCCGAATAACTTCGTGTTTTCAGAAAATAATTTAGATTTAAAGTTAAAAACTGAATTGAATTATTTTTAAAATTCTCGAATAATAATAGTTTTATTCCATTTTAATAAGAATCACTTAAATTATAAGAGGTGAAACATTAGCCAATCAGGAACGAGCATTTTCTGACTTTTGACAACACGAGTTGCGGATCCTGTTCGTATCCATATTTATGATTATTTTGAATGATAATGTTGTTTGTCGGATATATCTTGACAGTTTTGGTGGGTATACATTTCGTGCAGGGTGTCGTAATTTATAATCTATAGTCTGTTCAATTTAAAAAGGACAGTGGCACATTTGCAAACAAATACATAATATCCAATAGGATTGATCGAAATGGCATTTCGAGCAATCCTATTGGATAATATGTATTCGTTTACAAATGTGCCACCATCTTTTTTAAATTGAACAGACATTGCTGTAGTGAGAAAACTTCCAAAAAAAGGAAGTAATCTGATTGGAAAAAAATACTTGTTACTGGCCAACAATTTTTTTTTAAGGAACAATTACAGAAGGTTTGCTGAAATTTACTATCACTATTTATCAGTTATATTTCAGAGACTCCTAGAATGTAGTACTTTTTGCTTAATCATGCACCACCAAAAACTGCTGAGATATTTCCGACAGACAATATAACTGATGATTGTGATCACTATCGTTTGAATTATTTAACAATATGATTGCTTATTAAAGAAATCGCTGGTTACTTAAAGTTGGTTAAAATACCATTTTTTCGCTTAATTTTATTGAAATCCTGCAGTTAAAATGAGGTAATAATAAAAATGATCAATCACTGAAATAATGAGAGGAGCATGCGTTGTTTTTGGGATGTTTTGGCTAAACAAATATACATCTAATCTCCTGCCAAACTGAACCAATTGACAGAATTGGAGCGATTTTGATCAGTATCGAGCAAAGTAAATGATTTAACGTTCGGTGTAAAAAAAAATAAAATAAAATGAAATTAAATATCTGACACGGCCAAAATTTGTTTTAATAGTCTTCTAGGACCTCGAAACGGATTTTGTTGGTATTCCCCACCCCACCAACCGTTGGTCGATAGACTGTAATAGCTTGATTTTCATTGATAATTTGACATAGAAAATCAGTCTGAAAACTCGTAAAAATAAACCTACTATACTTTTGTATGTGATTTATTTTTTTCTTTCAAAGCAACACTGTAATTTCACCAATAGGGACGTATGCTCTGTCACAGTAAAGAATAGAAATTTGATAAAGAGTTTTGGCGACAAGGGGGAAAAGGAAACGGTGGTTATCCATATATTAGAACCAAGAAAAGCAAGAAATATGTATGCATTTCTTTGCTTATGAATGTTGGCACTTCGTTATCAAATTTCTATTCTTAACTGAGACACAGTATAAACAAAATGTTTTAAATTTTTACGTTTTTTCTTCCACCGATTTTCTTGTCAAAACAATGCTTGCATGATTGATACAAACAGTTAAATTATCGAACAAACAACAAAAATGGATAG
>FIZR01015721.1:0-23824 GCA_900060175.1 Ferrisia virgata
TATTAATTTTAATGCTCTAATGCTTACCTTTTGAAGTCACTAGAAATAAGTTTTTTATACCTATATTGGTTACTTTTCGATTCATAATTTTGTTTCTAATTAATACCAAATGTTATCTACAATGTACCTTCAGTTTTATAGTGTAAGTACATGGGTTACCTTTCGAAACCATTAATTTACTATGTTCGTTTTAGTATTAAGTGCCAATATTTTTGGTAATTTGTTCTGTTCCTGTTCTGTTCGAATAAATTTAAACAACTTGATACATTAATTTTATTAATCAATCAATTTTTCATTTGCCGAATCACCGACAATGTCGAATTTTTACCAAGTCCGTACTGTAAACAAACAACAAAAACCCGTGATAACGAGTTGAGGAGTTTCAGGGGCTAGACATTAGTCATAAAATTGTATCATGGTCTGCATATTTACACTTTAAAGTGTATGAAAGTTTATTCGGCACGAGGTATGATTTCATAGATTGTTTTTACAAAATGATGGAATTGAAGAATTAATTGAATGAATAAAAGTTGAACTGTTTGATGAACAATTCCGAATACTCGAAAGTTACAAGGGCCATACCCATCCACCTGAAGGGTAAGGTCCGAAATAACGGCGATTCCTTCACTGGACCATCGAGAGGAGCTCACAAAAAAAATTAAGCGATATCAGAGGGACCAAGTTACTTCTTCTGTTGTTTTGATATTGAATGCGCCTATCCAACTTTTCAGTATGGGAGGGAAGTGTTTCGACAAACTCCGCTGTGAGGTTTTAGAAGACCATTAAAATAATTTTCGCGTACTTATGTCAGAACTATCTATGTATATTCATTTTCATCATTAATTATTATTTTTACTGAAAACTAAAATTGTTTACTGTGTTCATTATCGACCAAAATTGGCCAAATTCGACCAAGTAGGCTTACACTGGTGACAGATTTAAAATATATGAGTGGAGATGACCTAGGGACAGAGTTCACAGATGTCCAAGTTTGAAGTACAGTGTGCCTATAGATTGAAATAACAAAAAATTTTGTTTCAAAACTAATTGATAGAAAACCACAAGTTGTATACTTGATATATGCAAACACAACCTTCCTGCGTCAATTGGTAGGGGGGATATAAAAGTTTTCCCCTTTTTGTACTTGAAAAGGTCACTTCCAAACGTGTCTGCTCTCCAAATTAAGCCAGGTCGCTAAAAATTAACACGCATATTCAGCACAGGAGTCGTAAATGTGCTTTTTTTGGGTTTCAACTTTTCAGCTCCATTCCACCTCCTTACAGCTCCAAAAAGGAGTATTTCAGGAACTGTTAGCTAAATTTTTAGCTTTTTTCTTCCATATTTTCCTTCCAAATGTGCTTGAGAGGTGAAAATTGACACGTAGATTTACAAAATGTTCCAAATACGCCTGTTGGGAGGTCAAAATTATTCATTCCAAAATCAACCTCTATTCCTACAATTGTATGGGAGATTTTTATTTCATGAGTGTAATAATCACATGACTCCAAAATTTCATAAAAATCATCTTTAAAGAGCATCACACAAAATAAGCCTAATTCGATGATGCTTAATGTAGCGTGTGGAAGAAAAAAATTTAGCTAGGTGTCTTTTTTTGACTGCTCCCCTCCTTCGCTCCGTTTAGAAACTACCTCATTTTTTTACTTATAATTTTCTTAAATTGTAGCCAAAAGAGTTTTCAAATATTTTTTGTGACGAAAAAAATGTCTAAAGTAGGTACATCCACTGGAGCATCAATTTTCCAATATCAATGCAAAAACAATTTAAAAGCTGTTCTCGGCCTTGTGTAAGATGGTGATGTAAATTTATTTCGAAATGCAACTAAATGTATCTTTTGATGTAAAAACTTACCACTTAAATTTTTGAAGCTCTGTCCTCACCAGACATTCAGTCGATTTGGTGCATGTTTTTTGCACTATAAAAGAAAAAAATGATGGAAAAAGAGCACCGCAATGCATTGCTTTTTGGGCATTACTTTCTAAATTAAATTAGATAGGAGAACTGCCCATTTGCGAAAGGAAAATTAGAAAATCTGCCAAAAAAAGGTACCTCTTCAGGGCTGTGAAACGGTACAATAATGTTGTAAAGTCGGAACCTCCAAAAGGCACATCCACAACTTCTGCTGTGAAAATGGAAAACTATTGAAATATGATTAAAAGAGCCTTGAATTCTCTGCAATGTACCGATTTCAATTGTCAATAATGGAGCATGAGAGAATTACCATAGTGGATTTTCACTTACTGACCCTTTCTGTATCTCCTGTGTTATACGAGTAACATGACCCAATTTTTTTATTTTTTTGCCATTTCGAACATTTTTTTTACAGAAACAAAAGAAACCGATTGATAGAAAATTAAAATACGCGGCGTCCATAGAATGTACATCGTTATAATATGAAATATAGTTTATTTCTGAGCTACGTTACAAGGTATCAAAGATACGTATTTTTTAGTCATTAACGTAATTCTCGTACATATTGTTGCATTGGTAGACTACATTGAAATGTAGAAAAAAAAATTACACTAAAACGAATTCGTAATATTGCTACGAACAAATTTTGCACTTGCCAACTGTGCAAAATGTGGGTAGATGTGTACTTTTGAGAACCGTCATCACAGTCTGCCCTTGTCTACAGGTTTGGTACCTGTACAAATTACTACACTTACGAATACTTTACGTGGATGTTTAATTAATTGAACATCATGCACGGCATGTTTCATTCGTTTACAAACAGATATTTACCTAAGAGCGAATAATCGCGTACATAAGAATGCTTAGTCACTGAACCGAACGATGTGAAAAATTAAGATATACAAAGCTGAATACGAAGGAAATAAATGCAATAGATGAGAGCTGCGAGTTTTCATAGATCATTGTGCATTCTGTATTTCGAGTTGACTATAGCATTACTGTAATCCGAGCGTGTCTGTTTTTCACATCGAAACATATTAGATAACTATAAAGTTAGAATGAATACCAGCAAACTTTTGTACTCGGTTTTACTGATTTTACGTAAGTAGATAAGAACTTACTACAAACCATTATGATATTATCGAACTCGCGAATGTTAATTTTCAATTTTTTAATTTTTACGAAAACTATGACGAATTAAATTGTGGAGGATTGAGCAACCAGCTCTCAAAGTATCATCTATTTCTAGGCAATTGATTTCAAAAAACAGGGACAATAATTTAAACGGTATTTCCACGTAATGAAATTGGGTTAAAATTCAGTTGTGCCCTAATTTGGGGGAAAGCATGCTGAGGGGTCAAAAACGCAAAAATTTCCCTTTTTTAAGTCAATTAGTAGAAAATCAAAAGTTGTTAACATATTCAAAAACAACCACTTAAGTCAATTAGGAGGGAAGATATGGGTGTTTTTCCTCTTTTTGACCTTGAAAAAGGACTATTCCTTCCCTATCTCCTCACCAAATTGAGCTAAGAAGTTGAAATTTGGTATATACATTTACTTGGAAGCCTAGATGTGCTTTACGTGAGTTCTGACTTTTTAGCTCCATTTCACCCTCTCAAAACCCCAAAAAGTGGTTTTTTGATAGGTTTTTCTTAATTTTCTCATTTTGTGAGTTATTCTTCACATAACTTCCCTCCCAATTGAGCTAGGAACTAATAATCAGGTATGTATATTTCGCAGAGGTTCTAAATGTGCCTTGGGAGGGGGGGTCTTGGCTTTTCAGCCCCATTTCACCCCCTCACAGCCCCGGAATTGTGATTTTTTGGTCAGATTTTTCATTTTTTGAGTTTATTCCTCGCATAACTCTCCTCCAAATTAGATATGTACATTTAGTAGGGACCCCCTGATGCGCCTTTTGGGGTTTTTGACTTTTTAGCCCCGTTGAACCCTCCCTAACCGGGATGTTGATTATAAAACAATATCTTTTTGCGGTGCTTTTTTTCCAATTCTCGTGATTATAGTATGTCACGCAAAGCAGCCTGAAAGCTTTTGATAAAAAACTCGCGATGAGAAATGATTATGAATGACATATCCATGATCTACAATTTCTCATTTTTATCAAAAATAATTTCTAATACGCTGAGACTGAACGAAAGTAAAGTTGTTCAACGTAAAATTCTACATCGGATTACGACATTAAAATTTTGGCTGAGGAACATAATTGCAAAATTCTGGGTATAGACGTACGGGGAGCAAAGGGTGAAAATGCAAACGAAAGTTTCGAGAGAAAAATAAACAATGGCAAAGCACTTCTTTCTTAATTTTTTAACCCACTCTTAGCGTAAGAAAAAAATTTCTATTTCGTACAAAGAAGTCAATTTCAGGTACAGCAGCAACTTGCATGTTTTTATGCAAAACAACAATTTATAACGAGATGATCTTGAAATTTTGCAAATTTTCTGCTTGTGTCGATATAAAATCGTAAGAAAATTGCACCAAACTTCTCTCTCAGGGGCAATACCTAGGTTGATGATGTTAGCGTCTTTTCACATAAATCGACTCCCTCCCTCCACCTTCAACCACACGATAATGAATTCAAATATCACTATTTCACCTTAATTAATACTTCGCTTTAGTACAGAGCTATCGCGAAATTTTTTATGATGGAAAAATTAATTTTCACACCCATAACAGTGCCCGAAATAAGGCATTAATTGAGGTTAAATAGTGATTATAGATTTTTTTTTTTAGAAATACCCAATGACATTTTGTTAAAAATTTTGAAAATCTGAGACCAGGGGCATTTCGTCAATTATTATATGAGAATACCCTTTTAACAATCCTGTAAATCCAGACTACATTACGTTTATTTTTTTTTGTATTTTGAAAACTCCGCGAAATATTTAACAATGATGTTCACCAGGTTTTCGCTACTTTTTCTCCAGAATTTTTAATGCTAATTAAAACTGGTAAAGCCTATGACTAGTTGAGAGCGGTATCTGCATTCACAGTGGAATATACAAAAAATTTTTTTGACATTTATTCTACTCAAATTTTTAATAAAAATACACGCTTTCAAATCCAATAATTTTTTTCAGCATTGATATCCACAACTCTTGCAGGAGAAGCAGGTAAAATGAGTTTAATTTTTTTAAAACTATTTCATCTTTAAAATATCAAAAGTTCTAATATTTTTACAAACACCTATTATCATAGAATTCGATCTCGCACAAGGAAAAATAGAAGTATTAGGCATTCTAAAATATTTGTCAACTAAAGTTACATTGCAAAGAAATTATGCAGATATGGAAACTGGTAATGGAGTAAAACTAAAATTATTTAATTTTTAATGTAAAATGATACATAGCTTAGGGGAGTATCTAAAGTTTTTTTAATATACTTGAAATGTATTTTTTATCTAACATGTAGCCATTAATGGAACGGCAGATTTTAAAAGTAAGTAGAAGAAAAAAAATTTCAAAATCGCTACCCATAATCCATAATTTGTTGAATTGGTGATATGTCTTTATTTAAAAAAATATACATCATTTATCGTTATACTAAAATTATTTAGGTTTCATGAACATTGCCAGAAATAATACATTGAAGACCGCTGATGTAGACGCACTTAAAGGGATAGCGGCAAAACAACCGGATGCACTTTATAGTGAGTATTGGCTGCTCGAAAAAATTGCGTGTTATCGTAAAGAATTTCAAATTATGTGATTTTTCATTTTTCTCACACAGACAAGATCAAAACGTACAAAGATAATTTTTGGAACCGTAAGTTTTAAACATACTGTTTTTAAAATTTAGATAATTCGGTAAACGAAAATCTACTGTAGTGTAGGGTCATACGCACTTATCTTGATATTATCAATCAATGTATTAGGCAAAGGCTCCTTCTTGCCTCCCATAAAATTTTCTTTTTCATTCACAAGAACTGCATTATATTTACCTCACATTCAAAAGTAAAACCATCGAAATCTTTCATTTTTTTTTTCATGAATTAATTTTGAACCTCGTACCCCATGAATTATCCTCCGAAAACGCTAAGTTAAACCTATGGCCCTTTTGTACTGTTCGAATTTTTGATCTTAACGATGCCAACGTATAGTACAGGTACACGATTCCATGCCAGTGACCCATTTTATGGACTGCTTCTTCGTTACATGTCAGTCACTTAGCTCTATGAGACATGATTGAAATTGAATGAGTCATTTTTAGGTTTTTTAGGTTACATAGGTGCCACTCGTTCATAATTGCTTTTGTCAACTTTACGTACTATCATCATTGCCAGTATTATGTATATTCAACGCAGTGACGTAGCGAAGTCAGCGAGGGGAGGGGGAATGAAGATGACAGATTTACCAACTGATATCTATAAAGCCTCTCCTTCGATAAGATAGTGAAATCCGTCCTGTAACCGATGAGAATGAAACTCAACCAAAATGTTATTTTTGATTTAAAACAGCTCCAAAAAAATGTCACCTGTTCCCCACACCCTGACCCGAGTAATATGATCGTATATGCTCAAAATTCAATATTTTCCACCGAAATTTTTTTCATAATTTTTTTAAAATATTAGAAGGCGGTTTGGAGGGGAGAGGGGGTTGAAAATTTTGAAAATAAAAAACTTTTTTGGAGGGGTGTCATGGTTGGAATTCTTTTTAAAAGTTGGGTCATACCCTTAAGTATGACATATTTTTTGAGATGCTCAAAGGAGGGGTGTAACATGGTCAAAAAAATGACAGCTGGAAAACATACTGTGAGCTAATATACCTTTGATGAAGTTGCGATGGTATTGAAAACGAAACTGTGGCGGGCTCCTGGTGATACCGGAATAAAGCAGTATGAGAGCGGTACATGACCTACTAAATGGTATAAGTTGGTATTGGTTCTCTTGCATAAGAAAGGAGATGCAACATAATGCTCTAATCATTAGACAAATGCTTTAAATCCACATAGTAGCAATGTCATGTCACGAATCCTAAATGGCTAGACCAAGGTGTATCTGCAGAGGCAAATTCCACCTGAACAAATCGGGCTCATGCTAGGATGAGACACATGGGAACACATAATGAATGTGTGGAAAATCATTGAAAATTGCACGGAGTTCAACATACCTGTAACGATGTGTTTCATACACTACGCCGAAACTTTTGACTGTGCGAATCAAAAGAAACTCTTCAAAGTTTTAAGAGAAATGAGAGTCCTTTCTCATATAGTAGATTTGATGGAGCCCCAAGTTCAATGGTATAGGGGTAAAATTTGATGGTGTAGAATATCAGAGGTTTCAATCGAAAAAAAACTGTGCTTCAAGGGTGCATATTATCTGCGCAGTTAATCAACATCTATGAAAAGCACCTAGACCAGAAAGCTGAAGAAAATTGAACTGGTGGTGTTTCCATAGGAATAAGGAGAATCTCCATTCTGCGATGTGTAGATGATACCACCTCGATTGTTTCGGATGAAAAGGGAATGGTGGGGCTTGTCAAACTGGTGAATATTGCCAGCAAGAAACTTGGACTTCCTATTGATGTATCAAAAACAAAAGTTATGGTGGTGGATTGGACAATGTGTCTTCCAGTTTCTACAACCTCCAGTGAATACGAAGAAGTCAATACTTTTGTATATTTAGGTTCCATCATACAAGCAGATGAATGCTCATTGGCAGAAATATGGCGCCAAATCGCTCTGAACAAGTCAGCTACGGCTAAACAGTGTAATGTTACATGCAATAACAAGATCTCCAGAAAGACAAAGGAAGAGACTTACATCACTTCTTTTCTCTGCAGGTGATAGGAGGAGAATAGATGCCTTTGAAATGTGAGCCTGGTGAAGGATCTGACGACAAACCAACATCTCAATTCCCAACGAAATATTGGAGTAGTTGGGCTAAGTGTCTTATGCGAGAGATTCCTTCTAGTGTGTTTTGGACATGTGACTAGGAGAGAAGTGGAAAATCTCAAGCAAAAACATTCTGTTTTGGAAAGCTCCTGCTAAAAGAGGGATAGGAAGATCTCCGACTAGATGGTCTGACATAGTCGAAGCGCGAATGGGCTCAGTGGTGAGAGCATCTTCATTAATACAGGATCATGATAATGACGCGCTCTTCTAAGTACAACACTGTTATAAGAGAGTGAGACTTACTGATGATGATGAAATACAAGCGTCCTGTGGTGCAAAAAGCACTGTTTTTTTTGGGTCCAAACAGCCAAAGTCTACAAAACTGAAATAAATAGCAGATATTCGCATGTCCAAGCAAAGTGAAGATGAAATTTTGAAAAAATGGATTTTTAAATACCTATCATTTCATTTTTAAGAGTTTTTAATTAATGTTGCTGAAATCTTACAGTCTGTATAATTATTTTCTTTTTTTTCAGCCAACTTTTTTCTAATTTTTACGATTTACAAGTTTTTTTTTTACCAAAGACCCCCCCCCCCCCCCTTTTGCGACACCATCATCCCACAACGTCCCTGACTCCTATGATAAATTCGACTCTAAATATTTCTATAATTTATCGCTGTATAGGAAAATGACTAACACTAAAAATTTTAATCAAAATCGAAATAATTCATTGTGTAATAACACTTAAGAAATTCTCAACAGTTTACAGAATTTTATTTTGTGATTTTTTTTTTTTTTTTTTTTTTTTTTAAATTTTTTTTTTTGTTTTTTTTTTTTTTTTTTTTTTTTTGTCAAATTTGGACAAAATTATCAATTTTTTGTAAAAAGGTTAGTTTGTGCATGAAATAATTTTTAAGATTTTCTACGCATGGCTGACATGTTCGTATGAATGCCCATGAAATGGCTCATATGGCTGGAAAAAGTTGGTTATGCTTAAAGCTCATAAATTACTTGATATCCGTATTTTTTTCTAGTTTTGGATCAGGCAGGATTAGATGGTAAGTTGTATTTGATGGTATAGTATTATTTACTTATGATGGGTAACATAGTTATAACACAGAATATTTTGAAAATTGTATTTTAAATTTCCACAGGAAGTAATATTCCGATGCAGAGTAAGATTTAATATGCATATTTTGTGTATTTTTATTATTAAGTTTAGCTATTGAGGTAAAAAATTAAAACATCCATTTATTTTTGCAGCAAGACTGAATACACTACTAAACGAATGCAATTATTATAGAAAAACCATTACAGATGCAAATGAAGATTAAGATAAATAAATCTACAGATCGAATTTTTCACATAAATTTTTATAACGATTACTATAGTCATCCACATCGAGTGATGTAAAATTTGCTTTATAATTATTATTATACATTTTCATTGAATTTGCTTCTATGTGTAATTAAATGATATTGTTTCATGAAACTTTTTTTTCAAAACAGAACCTCTCTAATAAGGAAATTAAAGTAAGATATGCATAAACATTTGAAATTTTCTTTTGCTCATTTATGCTCGCCTATCTTTCGTAATCAGATAATTGCAACATAATGTTTAAAAAATTTTGTTAGTAATAGTGGTAACACTGTTTCGTACAAAACTATATGTTATATGCAGTTTTTAAAACCAGTTGTTAATAAACCATATTTGCGAACTCGCGTCTTCTTTGTTCTCTCTTCCACAACATTTTTTGTTCCCTCGGGCTGGATAGATGGTCCATAAGCTAGTGAATGCGTAAAGAAAAAACTTCACGATTTCTCGCTTTTGCAGTTTCTTGTTTTCGCGATTTTTAACTTCGTGATATCTAGTTTTGCGTTTTCGTGTGTGTTATATGATGTGTGCACATTTTTCATTTCAAACATTGCATACTCGTTAATCGTGTATTCAAGAATTCCTAACTACACACATTGTAAAACATCCTAAAGCGTAAACCTGTTCTTAGTATGCAGCATTTTCTGTGTCCTACTTGAGCTTTAAAACTTACCTATTTTAAAAACTAAACTATAACAAAAACAAAACGCAAAACTTGCCTGCAACTTGACAAAACCTAACCAAAAAAAAAACCAACATGACTCTAGAAATCGAAAAACTCATTAAAAATGCAACAAATTACGTGATCAGATAAAAGCTCTAGATCCAGAAATATGACCCATACTGCAATCAGTCGAAGCGAAGGTCAAAATAGATCTCCTCACTCCTCAAAAAATACTTCAAACTTTTCAAAGACATTCAGAGTTACATCAAGGAAGAATCGCAGAATCAAACCGAATTAGGAGACGGAACTGTTGAAAAATACATCAAAATTAAAACTAGCCTACTCGAACTAATTCCCAGCAAGTCATCTTCATCCCAATTGCTTACACAAAATCTTCCAACAAATCCAATACAAACTAGAGTGAAATTACCGGAAGTCACACTACCAAAGTTTGACAGAACAATTCAAAACTGGCAACCATTTTGCGATTTATTTACGTCAATGATTAAAACCAACGAGCAAATAACTCCAGCACAAAAATTACTATACCTAAAAACAACTCTAGAAGGAGAAGCCACCGCTCTTCTTAGTCAGCTAGAGCTTTGTGATGATAATTTTGAAATCTCGTGGAAAACTTTAACCGAAAGGTATGCAAACAAGCAGAAAGTCATACCTAAAAACAATCCTCAACCTACCTACATGTAAATCAGATCTCGAAATTGCGAATATGATCGATCAAACGAATCAAAATTCACTTGGATTACGTAATACAAAGCATCCAGAAGATAGTAACCTCCTAATGCACATAATTCTCTCAAAATTTCCTACTAGTGTTCATTTAGAATGGGAACTTTCGTTAAAAATCAGTGATCATCTACCAAAATATGAAGAATTGAAAAATTTCCTAAAATCATATGTGCAAGAGAGTTAGAAGATAAAACTGAAACATCTACTGAAAAACTGAAATCAAATTTGCGAGAAAAACCAAACGCCACCTCTGCTCATAAAATAACTTTGTGCACCTGTACGAAAATTAGGAGTTTGCCGCAAATGTTTGAAAGGCAAACATTTAACACTCAACTGTAAATCTTGAATCACATGTTCTCATTGTTCTAAACATCATCATGTAATGCTCCACAACAAATTACCAATAAATACGCATATATCTTCAAATACGAATCCATCGTCAAATAAAGTTCCTACAAGGTGTACCTATGAAAAACCTCTCATTTCAAACAGTACTGTCGCAGCAACTCACAGTGAAGCAACTAAATCTAACAAAACTCCTGCTTCAGCGCTAGTATTGTCGCTAATTAATGAACAAAAAGAAGTAATTTTACCTACCACAGTTGGAAAGGTGAAGTTAGGTAATAATACATTCACTACAGTTCAACTAATCCTAGATTCATGTCCTCAGTTGGAGTTGTTCACTGAAAAAATTGCAAAACAAAGTGGTAATATTATCTTTGACTCGCATATCAATCTGTCCAGAGTCTGTGAAAGTAGCTCAAAGTCAACTCAAAAGGTCACGTTATCAATTTCAAACTTAGCTGGTACCTATAGCATCGACATTTCCACTCAAGTCTTACCACACATTATAAAAAATGCTGCACCTGCTCCAGAAAAGATTCTCACCGCTATTTGAACATTTTTTCGCAGGAACGAAAGAACTGATTAAGGAAAAATTAATATACTTCTCGTTCGTAGAATATGGTAATAATATGTAATGTACTTCGGTTCCATGCCACGTTACAAATGACAAAATATACGTATTGTTCAGTCACGAACGCAATTTGGGTACGTATTTTACGTACACAGATGAGCACTACGTAAACTGTATTGAAGATTAAAAAAAAATTTACATAAAAACGAGTACGTTATGCAACGAAATAAATTTGCACTTGTAAAACGCCTGTTTCTTTATTGGGAACAAATCATATGTTCGATTATTTCGCATATGAATCATATAAAGATGACAACTGCGCAACATCTGTGTAGGTATCCATATCTACAAGTAGCGAGACAAATTATTGTACCTAAGAATATTTTAGACAGATATTTGGTTAATTGAACAACATGTATCACATATTTCATTCGTTCAAATGTCGTAGATGTTTACTTAAAAATAAGTAATCGCGTACATGAGAATGCTTAGTCACTGAATCGAATGATATGAAAAATTTAGTAGATGTGAAACTGAATACCAAGGAAATAAATACAATCGACCAAAGCTGCGAGTTTTCAGAGATTATTGTGCATCCTACATTTCAAATTGACTGTACCTTTATTGTGTTGTAATCGGAGCACGTCGATTTTTCAGATCGAAACATCAACTATATAACATTAAAATGAATACCATCATGTACTTTGTATTAGTGATTTTATGTAAGTAGATAATTTTGGTTTCTTCGCCTATTACGAAATGTCTAATTTCCATTTAAATGCTTACTACTAATTATTATGATACCATCAAATTCGCGAATGTTGATCTTCAATTTTTTAATTTACAAAAATAATGCGATAGATTAAATAAAGAAGGAATGGGCATGAGCAACGAACTCCCAATGTTAGATCAATTTCTGAAGAACTAATTTCAAAAACAAACGCAATAATTCAAAGTGTACTTCCAGATAATAATAGTAAAAATGCCATTGATCTTAAATTTCCAAAATTTTCACAAAAATTCTTTGGGTATTCATAAAAAGTTTTAGCGAGAAAAAAATTTCTCCCGCCACATTCTTTTCGCTTAGAATACCTAAAAAACGTATTTTTTTGGGGAAAAAAATCTGTACTCATGCGTATTTGAGGAAAAATTATGATTTTAATCTTTTCACACCCACAACGAACTGGCGGATGGATTTTAGTTTTTTTTTTATCATTAATAGTGTTGAGGTTAGATATGTGATTTGACCAGAAAAAATCGTTTTGGGGGATGGGATGCATAGGATTTTAAAAAACTTTCCCTCAAATTTAGCATATTTTAGTAAAAATGTTAAAAAGTAATTCATACGATAATTTTTAATATATTCCACTTATTTTTCAAAATCTATTTCAAAACATTGGTAGAATATTTTTTTTTTTGGTTTTCAAAGTCAACACAAACGCCGATATCCGAAATTTTATTTCAATATTCCTACACCAATTTTGTGAAAATTTTATTTATTTTTCAACATTCACAAAAATCATTATAAAATAAGGAAAAAAATTGAAAATATTTTCAAAAATTATCCAATTTTTCCATGAATTAAAAAATTGATTAAAAATTTTACGCTGAGTTCGGAAATGTCAATAATTTTTAAATTTTCCTACCTGTACCCAGATTCTTTATTAGTTTTTGTACTTTCTATGTTCATTATTGACAGATATAATTGTATTGACGGGGGTGGGTGGAACTGGGGCAGGAAATTTTTTTGGGGGACCAAGGTACACTTAGAGCTGAAACTAATCAGCCACAATTGTCGGATTTGCGTAAATCCCAATTAAATTTCATCCAAATGGTGTCACTTCTCAGTTTCTCCCTCAAATTCAAGTTTGGTGGCAGAACTCCATCGGGGGAGGGGGTCGAAATCAAAAATGACAACGATTTTCGGCTTCAATACAAAATTTTGACCTAATTTGATATATCACATCGCTATTTTTGGCAAGTATTCTATGGCTTAATTTTGATAGCGGGGTGGATAGGGTGACCAACCTGTTTATTTTCATTACTTCACATTGTGCAGGTAATTTTTCGGCCATTTTTGTGGGAATCGACTTTAAATAGTTTCATTCAACAAAATTAACGAGTATTTTTTGGTTCTCACCTATATTTTGGCTAAGAGAGCTGTTTTACTATCAAAAATCGTCCAAAATAAATAAAAATTGCATTTAAAGTGCAATAGAATGCAGCTGTATAGGGCGCAACGGAAAAAAAATTACATGTTCGATATCGGAGGAAGTACCTAAACCCAAATCCGTCGAGTTTTTTTGGTTCAGACCACGTCCTCAAAATCACTTTTTCAGGGGTCTACCCTCTTCCCTATTGGGCAGGCTCAAAATTTTGGAACTACATTTTTTCGAATAAGGCGGACAGGATAGACATTTTGGCAGCTCATTTTTTTGGTTTTCAAAAAAGAACGCTGAATTCGATTTCTAGAGCACTTTTTGGTGTTTGAATTGTAGGCTAAAAGGGTTAACAAGCCTATTTAGAGTGATGATGGGTCTATCAATGTGAGCTTTTCCAAAAAATGGGGAAGATATTGACAAGAGAAAACTTTAAATTGCTGCAGTAGCGCGGACTTTAAGGAAGTACGTAAAATTTTTTCACCACAGTATTCGTGTTGGAATTTTTTTTTTGAACAGAGCCCTGTTTTGAATTTTTTATTTCATATTAAAATTATTTGAGTTTAAAGTCTTGCTAGGTGAAAAAAAAATCAAAAAAAGGGCTCTGTACAGATGTTGAGGGTACTGTTCTCAACAACATATCTAAAACTCATTGTATTCCGTTCAGTCATTTTCGAGAAATTTTGTAGAAACTTCTAACGGAATCGACAAGGTTGATAAAAACAGCAAAAATTTCGATTGACCAATTTTTCAAATGGATAATTTCGACTGTCCCGTTATTTCAAATAAACATTAATCTTTACATTTTGGTGAATTCTTTCTGATTATCAACTCTCAAACGAGAAAAAATGGAAAAATTCGATTTCCTAAAAAATACTACCTCAGAGATTAGATACGCTATTTTCGCAACGCGAAGTTCCACTTTAAATTCATTAAAAATGTACGCTCTCAAATCCAATAATTTTTTTCAGCATTGATGTCTACAACTCTTGCAGGAGAAGCAGGTAAAATGAGTTTAATTTTTTTAAAACTATTTCATCTTTAAAATATCAAAAGTTCTAATATTTTTACAAACACCTATTATCATAGAATTCAATCTCGCACAAGGAAAAACAGAAGTATTAAACCTTCTACAATATTTGTCAACTAAAGTTACATTACAAAGGAATTATGATACAATCAAAACTGGTAACAGTAAAACTAAAATTATTGAATTTTTAATGTAAAATAAAACGTACGTTAGGGACATATCTGAAATGTATTTAATATACTTGTATTTTTTTTTAAAAACATGTAGCTATTGAAGGAACAACAACTTTTGACAGTAAGTAAAACGAAAACAATTTAAATATCGCCAAAATAACATAACCAATAATTTGTTGAATTGGTGATATGCCTTTATTTAAAAAAATATACATCATGTATCGTTATACGAAATTTATTTAGGTTTCATGGAAAAGGCCAGAAATAATACATTAAAAACCGCTGATGTAGACGCACTTAAATTGCAAGCGCCACAAATAGCTGAAGAACTTTTTCGTGAGTGTTTACGGTTCAAAAAAATTATGTGTGATCGTAAAGTATTTTAAATTGTGTTATTTTTCAATTTTCTTACATAGAAAAGATCCAAACGTACAAAAATAACTTTTGGAGCCGTAAGTTTTAAACATATTGCTTTTAAAATTTAACCAATTAGCTATAAGTTAATCTGCTGTACGTACATACGAACGCATCTTGGTATAATCAATAAGCATAATTATAGGCAAAGTTGTCGCCAAGAGGAGGCCGAGGGTCCAGGCCTCGCGTAGCAAAATTCTGACCCCTAAAATTTATTTTCTCATGTACATGAAAGGACTAGATATATTTTTCTCAGATTTAAAAGTAACAACCATCAAGAACTTTTATTTTTCTTCACAAAATCATATTTTGGCCCCTTTACACAATGAAAACCTCCTCCAAAAAAGCAAAGTTAAACCTACGGCCCTTTTTGTACCGTTCGAATTTTCAATCCTAGGGACCGAATTTTATCACTCATGCATAATTTTTCAGGAATGCTTAAAGAAGGGTTTTTCGTGTTTTTTTTTTTTCAAAAAAAATTTTTGCACCATTAAAAATCCTTTTTTAGTAAAATTCATGGTAAAATAGGCCGGGTACAATTACTTCTGTTCATTTGGGCCGGTTCTGTCAAGAGTTCATCATCGAAACCTGGACAATCAAAATCCGGATTGGTCAGATTTTAAAAGTCCGGATTTTAATGGTCTCAACACTGATATTCAACTATTCTGTGTTGTTAACATCTTGATCATCAACAGCTGGATTATGGTTGACAAAAAAGTTGAATATTATGAACGATTGATTTTATTATGTAGAAATTTTGAGGAAAATCAAAGATGTTGAAAGTTGACCAGTTTATAGTTGACCCTGCTTGAACCTGGATTGAAACTGGTTAACCACGACCCTGGTTGATTTTACGTTAAAATGTCAGGGAAAGTTGAAGATGTAATTGACCCTGATCCTGACCTTAGATTGATTTTATGATATCGAGCTGATATATTGTGGAAAATTTATCATCACCAGTAGATCTTAGTCACTTATGACCGCATTGCACCTAAAAGAGCGTGCCATCTATCACGATCCCGTGCCTGGGAAACAGCTCCTACGACACAGCCCAGTCACGCTATGATGATGTCAGACCACGTGATTGAAGATCTTCCTCTCCATTTTTTACCACTGGTCACATGTTCAGAATATCCTAGAATACGTTTCTCGAATAAAACATCTGGCCTGACTAGCTCCTGTATTTCGTTCAATATTGAAATGTTGATTTGTCGCGCTGTCCAGGTTATCCTCAGCATCATTCGCCAGACCCACATCTCAAAAGCGTCGATTGTTCTTTTATTATCTCTGCCTTCAACGTCCATGTTTCCGCAGCAGATAGGAAAACAAGGGGAAAAAATGACTGTATAAGTCTCTTCCTTGTCTTTCTGGAGATCTTGTTATTACTTGTGACATTACACAGTCTGGTCATAGCTGATTTGCTCAGAGCGATTCGGCGCCGTATTTCTACCAATGAGCCTCCATTTGCTTTGATGATGGAGCCTCAATATACAAAAACGTTTGCCTTTTCGCATTCGCTCCGAGCTGTAGAAACAGAAATACACTTGGTCCCACCCACCACCATGACTTTCGTTTTTGATGTATTAATACAAAGTCCGAGTTTTTCATTGGCTATCTTCACCAGGTTGACGAGCTTCGCCATTTTCTCCTCATCCGAAGCAATCAACGTGGCATCATCTGCATATCACAGATTAGAGATTCTTCTTCCTCCAATAGAAATACCACAATGACACAAGGGAAGGACCCATAAACAGTTGACCAGGACTTTGGATTGATTTTATGATTTCAAGTTAAAATGTTGAGAAAAATTAACAATGTGTAAAGTTGACCCATCAACATTTGACTATGACCCCGGATTAATTTTATGATTTTAAGTTGAAATAATGAGGAAAATTAACAACATTTAAAGTAGAACCACCAGCATTTGACTTTGACCTTAGATTGATTTTATGATTTTAAGTTGAAATGTTTACAAAGTTTACAAAAATAGAAATGACTCTTTGACAGGTAAACCAATGACAAGTCAACAGTGGAATGCGCTGTTAAACATATTTCATTTTCCTTAATATTTCGACTTAAAATCATAAAATCAATCCAGAATCAGGGTCAAGTGTTAATGGATCAACTTTAAACATCTTTAATTTTCCTCAACATTCCAACTTACAATCATAAAATCAAACAGGATTAAGGTCAACTAATTTTCCTCAATGTTTCAACTTTAAATCTTAAAAAACGCAGAGTCGAGGTTAACTGTTGATGGGACAACTGATGACAATATTTCAACTCAAAATCATAAAATCAATCCTGGATCATAATCAACCATAAATGGGTGAAAATCAATCATCTTCAATTTTGACCAGGATATGTCTTAGGACTGGGGGTCATTCTGTGAAAGCGTGACGTTTTTAGCATAACATTTTTGATATAACGATTTTGATTTTTGGACTTTTATGTTAAAATGTTAAAGTCAGATGTTTTCCTCAATATTTCAACTTGAAATCATGAAATCAACCGGGGGCAATGTGAACTAATTTTCGTTAACATTTTAACTTAAAATAATGAAATCAATCCAGAGTCAAGGTCAACTGTTCATGGGTCAGCTTCAAACATCACTAATTTTCCTAAATATTTTAAATAGAAATCATAGAATCAATCGCAAATAAAATCTGTATTGATGTCATTTCTTGCCATCAAAATCCGTCCACTGATTTCAGTCCAGTGATGACGTCACACAGTTGACAGTCCATAAATGTCATCCTATTGGCCTTAACATTGATGAACAACTGTTCTGAGCTGTTAACATCTGAATCATCGACAGTTGGATATGTTCCCCAAAAAACTTAATGTTTTGGAAAAAATGTTAAGCAATTTTCAAAGTTTTCAAACGTTATGTCGGTTCAGATGAAATTTAGACTTCTGCTGGAATTTGGAAAGTGATAAAAAAAGGAATTTTGACAATTTGTCCAGCATTTTTTCTCCAACATTTCAGTTGACGTTCAAGATGTTGGTAGTCTGGATATTGATGGTCCACTATTGATGATCTTCTGTTGGCAGTCCATATCGTGATGGAACACTATCGATAGCCCACAGTTGACGATGACCTATTGACGGTTAAGAATTTACAGATCTGGGCCATCAACAGTGGACGGTACAAATCTTGATGGTGTGAATGTTGATGGTCCACTATTGTTGATCAACTCTCGACAGTCTGTTGACCTCTGTATCTTAATGATCAAGTATGGAAAAATCTAGACCATTAACAGTTGAATTATGTTTGATAAAAAAGTTGAGTGTTATAAAAAAAAGTTTTAAGTAATTTTTCAAAACTCAGAATGCCTCTCGCCCTCCCAACACCACATTGCAGACATTATGACAAATTCGACTTTGAATATTTCTGTAATTTAGTATATCATGGTCTATAGGAAAATGACCGACGCCAAAAATGTTAATCAAAATCGAACTAATTCATCGTTTAATAACACTGGCAAAATTTCCAACATGTTTTCAGAATTAATTTTTTTTTTTTATGTAAAATTCGGTCAAGTATACCTAAAATATTAATTTATGCAGAAAATAAATTTGAAGATTTTTAACGGTTGGTTGACAGGTTGGCATGATGCCTGTGATATGGGTCACATGATTGGAAGAAGTTGATTGCATACATATTACTTACCATTATATATAGGTACATACTTATGCTTAAAGTTTATAATTTACTTAATTAATATTCATATGTTTTTAGTTCTGGATACAGCAGGCTTGAACGGTAAGTTGTATTTTATGATATTTATCTAAAATCGATAACATAGCTATGACAAAGTATGTTTAAAAAATTCATTTTAACCTTCCGCAGGTGATAATATTCCGATGCAGAGTAAGATTCAATATGTGTATTTTGCGTATTTTTATTCTATGCTTAGGCTCGTCGAGGCAAAAAGTTAAAATCTCTTATTTCTTTTTTGAAGCGAGGCTGGGTAATATACAAAAAGAATGCAATTTCTACAGAGAAATTCCTGCAGATGGAAATTAAGATGAAGATAATAAAGAATAATAAATATTCTGACCGGGGTTCATGCATTTTCACGAATTTATCTCCGTAATCAATACTGAGTACAGTGAAGTTAGTTTTAGACTTAATATTACACATTTTAATTATATTTCCTTCTGTATGTAATTATGAAGTAATTAATCGTAATTGTAACGTTTATTATTATTATGCATCTTTAATACCTAACTTCATTATTAATCATAATTATTATCTAGAGTTATATTCATTCATAAAACGTAATTCGCATAATTTTCCTTCATGAGCGTTTTTTTTATTGAATCGTACACATAGAACCTAAAGTAAGATAACCTAATACGAACCCCTATCCGCTCTCATCAGCTACAGGCGTTACCTAATTAGAAAAAATGTCCGTTATTGTCCACCTGTCTTAACAATGAGCAGTATCCAGTTTTCCAAGATTTTTACCAGGATCCATATAAAGAGCCTTAAAATCTTAATTTCTTCGAAAACAATTTTTTTACCAAAACAAAAATTCGCTGAAAATAAATAGTTTAGTTTTTTTGTATTCTGCTTCGGGGAATGATAGTCAACAGATTCTTGTTAAAATTCAAACCTATTCTTACCTCCTCACGGATTAACAACATAATCGATTTTAAGATTAAAAAGCGAAATGCGGTTCACATCAAGCAACCTTACCTGAAGTTCTTCATGGCGACTGGCGAGTGAAAAAATTGATTTTAAAATCAAAATAGCTCTCCGAATGTTTTTTTTTAACCCGAGGTAAGAGTGAAGTTTGATTTTAGAGTGAATAGTTTAAACGTCTAAAACGCACAATTAAGAGCCTGCATTGAAAATTTCAGCTCCCGAATTCAATTCAGATGGAAGATCTGGGCACCACTAACTTGAAAAATAACACCCCAACCATCCAAAAAACTATTATCTGGACAGATTTTAATGGCCTAGAATTACATCAGTGGACTTATTTTATGAAGAATTGAATTTATGTTTTTCGGTTGAAATTTGAGAAAAATTAAGAGATTCGACAACAGCGGACTTATTTTATGGAGGATTGATTTTATGATTTTAAGTTGAAGTGTTGAGGAAAATTAAAGATGTTTGAAGTTGACTCGTCAAAACAGTAGACCTTGACCTTAAATAGATTTTATGATTTTGAGTTGAAATGTCGTCATCTGTTGACTCGCCAACAGTTGATCTTGACTCTGGATTGATTTCAAGATTCCAAATTGAAATGTTGAGGAAAATCAGTTGACCTTGTCGCCGGTTAAACCAAGTTAAAATGTTGAGAAAAATTAAATATGTTTAAAGTTGTCCCATAAACAATTGACCTTGACTCCGGATTGACTTCATGATTTTAAGTTGAAATAATTAGGAAAATTAAAGAAAATTTACCCGTCAACTGTTGACCTTGACCTCGGATTAATTTCATGACTTTGATTTGAAATGTCGTAATCAGTTGTCCCGTCAGCAGTTCAGCTTGACCCCGCATTGATGAACTTCACCCTGATTGATTGCATGTTTTCAAGTTGAAATGTTGAGGAAAATTAAAACCTGACTCATAAATAGTTGACCTTGACCTCCGATTGATTTTAAGATTTAAAATCGAAATGTTGAGAAAAATTAGTTGACCTTGACCCTTATCGATTTTATGAATTTTAGTTGAAATGTTGAGAAAAATTAATGTTTAAAATTGACCCATAAACAGTTAACCTTGAACTCAGATCGATTTTATGATTCTGAGTTGAAATGTCGTCATCAGTTACCCTATCAATAGTTGAGCTTGATCCTCAATTGATTTTAAGATTTCAAATCGAAATGCTAAGAAAAATTAGTTGAACTTCACCCTGATTGATTTTATGTTTTCAAGTTGAAATGTTGAGGAAAATTAAAACAGACCCATAAATAGTTAACCTTGACCTCGGATTGATTTTATGATTTGATTTGAAATGTTGTCATCAGTTATCCCATCAACAGTTGAGCTTGAGCCTGAATTAATTTCAAGATTTCAAATCGTACTGTTAAGAAAAATTAGTTGACCTTGACCCTTGTTAATGTTATGATTTTAAGTTGAAATGTTGCGAAAAATTCAAGATGTTTTAAGTTGACCATAAAAAGCTAACCTTACACTGGATTGATTGTATGTTTTTAAGCTGAAATGTTCATGAATATCAGTTGATTTTGATCCTGGTTGACATTATGATTTTAAATTGAAATATTGAGGAAAGCATTTAATTTTGATCTAAATTGATTTTATGATTTCAAGTAGAAATGTTTACAAAAATAAGAATGACTTTTTAATTTTATTGTTTTCCATAGCATTGCTTCACAATAAAGGAAATGACCTAATTTCGCCAAAAAAAAAAATGCAAGAAGATATCCTTCCAATTTAGCCAATTGGCGCAGTTTGGCGGAGGATTAGATATATAAGAGTGTGGATGACCTTGAGTCAAAATTTAATTTTGACCCATTCTGGCAAAGAGGGTGTTGAGGGACTTGCATAACATATCTAAAAATCAACCTCCTGGGGCAATTAACAGGGCATATGAGGGTTTTTCCCATTTTGACCTCGAAAAAGGGCTCTTCCACGCCTATCTTCCTACCAAAATGAGCTAGGAAGTTGAAATTTGGTATATACATTTAATAGGGACCCTAAATGTGCCTTTTGGGAGTCAGCTCCATTTCACCTCTCTACAATCTCAAATATGTGGTGTTTTGATAGTTTTTTCTTATTTTTTGAGTTTATTCCTCGCATAACCCGCTCCAAATTGAGGTAGGAACAAGAAATTACCTATGTACATTCAGTAGAGGCCTTAGACGTGTCTTTTGGGGGTCTCGACTCTTTATTTCCACTGCACCTGTCACAACCCTGAATTTATGGTCTTTTGGTCAATTTTTCTAATTTTTAGAGTTTGTTCCTCGCACAACTCCCCTCCAAATTGGGCTAGGAAGTTGAAATCGGGTATGTACAGCCATTAAAGACCCTAGATGTGCCTTTTGAGGTTTTTGACTTTTTAGCCCCCGTTGAACCCCTCCTATCCACAATGCTGATTAAGAAGAAACGATGCTCTTTTTTTAATTTTCATAATTGTAAATCATGCTGAAAAAGCATCGCAATTTTTGAACAGTTGTGAGCAAAGATTACAAAAATTTTAAACAAGTATCCCTCGCCCCAAACCTCAAATATTCAAAATGGTTTAAAAAAGTGATTTACACTGATGCACTGTAGACACCATTGAAATTTACACCTATGTAGGACTTTTGATAAATTTCATGAAACATTTCAACCCCAATACGAGCCAAATCATTTTCCTCATTCTTTGGACATGGTTGAATTTTGATCAAAGGTCGTACAAAATGGGTGACGAATATGGTTAAGAAACCAGTCAATTAATTCTACTAATTTTCAATTGATCTCCTCTTCTCTACTGTCCCAAAAAATATTCAATCTACGTAAGTAAATTTTCAACAAGATTCATTTTCAGTTCGATAGCATTCCACAGAAAGAAGGGAATATAAGAAATGAAAAATCAAGACGAGTATAAACTGCAGAACTGAATAGAAATTCATTTCGCTTCGAAGCTATAGGCAACAAAAAACTAGTATTTTAATGCAGTATGAAAATATTACGATCCTTCAATCGTTAGTTTTATGTTTGTTTGGCTGAATCACGGTATACGAAAACGATTGAGTAAAAATTTTAAACATTCGTTAGTCACACACATACTATTCGATTTTATTATAAAATTTTGCATTTTTCACAGGTGTGTTTCTCTGCAGGGGGAAAAAACGTTCGATTTTTAAAAATATAAATCACTTAAATGACGAACACGAAAAACGTAGGTTCAATTTTATGGCACGTCTTCGCTACCCAGTACCTAGACAAATAATTACGTGCAATTTGGCTATAGTTACAGGGAACAACCGAGGTATGAATTTTTCACGTAGAACGCAGAAGGATGTTTGAACAATTGATTCTGGCGTAATATTCGATTCGTTTGTATTTACTTAAAAATGCGTAATCGCGAACGTGGAAAATACTTAATCAGAAAAATAAGCGGTGGGTAGATAGCTAGGGAGGTACATATGAAAAAGTACGAAACATTTCTTGAAAGTAGTAGGGATACGAAACAAATATATACAAATGATGGAAACTGAAAGTTTTAGTAAATTATTGTGCATTCTAAGCCCCTTCACTGTGTTGTAATCCATCGAGTCTGTTGTTCTGATCGAAACATCAACTATAACGTTAAAATGAATACCAGCACACTATTGTACTTCGTTATACTGATCTTATGTAAGTAAATAATTCAGTTTCTTCGGTTCATATCATAGAAAAATACTTGAATTTATCTTTTAAAGAACGTAACGAGCACGCCACTGGTTCCCATTTAAAAGCATCCGATTCAGTATGTTCGAGCATAAATCTAGGCATAAGCATCGTTCCATGATATGACCCTTCGTGTATTACGAAATACCTAATTGATGTTTAAATACTTCGCCCACCACTAATAATTATTATATCATCGAATTCGCGAATGTA
>FIZR01015743.1:0-21795 GCA_900060175.1 Ferrisia virgata
TCCTACCATGGAAAAAACTTCCATTCCTTAAACGCACAGATGAAATAATCATTACACGTCTTAGAATCGATCACACAAAAATAACCCGCAGCCATCTATATCTACGAGCCCCCAAACCTATGAGTCAATTTTGCAACTCCGAGCCCATTACCACCCAAAACCTCCTGTTCCTCTGCTCTAACTTGAAACAAAAAAGACAAACCTAAAATATCCCAGAAAACATCCACTCCATTTCAGATTCCTCCACAGTCATACAAAAAATCCTCCTCTTAATAAAAGAACTTGACCTCCAACTCCAAATTCAAGTCCTAACCTTTCTGACCCCTTTTAAACACTGTACGTAAAAATCTTAGCAATTGTAAACGCCCAGGATAAAAAAAAAAAACATTTAAAAAACGGTTGAAACTTGTTTAAAGCATGTTTAAAACAAGTGGATTTTGAGTAGCTGTGTTGCTTGTTTAAAAACAAAAAAAAAACGTGTCTTTGGTTTATTTTAAAATACTGTTTTTTTTCAATCCTGCCCACAACAGTATGCGCACTTCCCTTGTAAGTTTTTATGAGTAAGCTGATCTTGATAAGCTTTGTGGAAAGGGTAACAGAAAAAGGAAGATTACCTTTGTATAAATTTTCATTTTTTTTCTTCTTGTTTTCCAAATCTCTGAATTCAAAACTTGACTGAAAGGTCCCAGCTTGGTAGGCTATTTAGAAACAGAAACGATTTCGTTTTCTAATCTTTGACTTCTCAACTCATGAGAATGAAAGAATCGAACAATTTCCAGAGGTGTAAAAGCCCATTCAATATTTTCATCATTTCATTGGTAAGCTGTGAGGAGAACCATTTTCTAATAGGTACTACCTACCAGGTTTGTAGTAAATTCTTAAGTCGAGTATGATATTTCAAAACAATGGAAAACATTTTTGTAAAAATTTTCTCGACTTGTTAACCGTGTAATGTTCTCAATAGGTACATTTTCGTGTTTAGTATGCAGGTACAATGAGTATGTGCTAACACATATTGCGTGAATGTTAAGAATCATATGCGTTAATACAACGATTCACTAAACGTTTCGATACGAAAATCAACGAATCATTGTTTACATTTACCAATACAGTTTGTAACTTGGTATCTATAGCTACCGAGCAACCACTAACAAAACAAATTTTTAACGCGTCAAATACGCGAGAATCTCAATAAATATCTAATTTTTTTGAAAAACCAATACTCGCGGGTAACTCGTACTTATGTACCTAATGTTTGAACAGCATTTTTTGAAAACAAGGATGACACATCTACGTATATGAATGAAGCCACAATTCCACCTGTGTCAAAGTAAAGAAAAACACTATGCCTTGTACGCTTGAACAGTTGAAAGAATGCTAACTCACAGTCCCACTTAAACAAACTACAACATATTGTGAAAATCGGACGAAAATCATTTCGCATTCAACTATAAAATAACAAGAATTCAATTTGGTTCCCTTCAAGTTTCTTGCATCTTGTTTCATCGAAACGTGCTTCTCAGTTCGATTCTAAATCATTTTACTATCTTTAGCTGATCTACCAATCACCATTATGCTATCTCGCAGTGGTATAATCTTTTCGATTGTTATTTTCATGTACTTTTCAACACCGATAGTTGAAGCTGTGTTTTACAGGAACTTCACTTCATGGAATAGGTAAGATGACTATGAATTCTTTTTTTCTCATTTTAAATTCGTTTCGAAGTAATATACCTACTCACGTTAGTGTAGTTCATAGGTTCCTCGTCTCAGCGAATTCTCCAAACGCGTAATTGTTTAAATGTGATTTTTCATCAAGTTCTACCGAAAAATTGTTCTATGCATTTTAAAACTTACCTACATGAAATTCGAATTTACTTGTCCAACTGAAAAAAAAATACCATAAATCGTGTGAATACTACACAAGATGGGGCAAACATACCTTTGAAATGACTTCAAAGCAATGTAGTAAAAATTTCAGCGCTCAAGCTTAATTTTTTCAACTTATTACTCTGAAAATGTATCGCATTTTGGCACAGTGTGGCAAATTTTACCCCGTGCGTGTGTATCACCAAAACTATATTTCCAGAGGTGCGTTCACTTTACTTTATGTATACATATGTGTACATGAAGTAAAGTGAATGCACCCCAGCCACCAAACAACCACTTAGACACTAGAGAAACTAAAGACAACCTTACGCAAGAGAATGTCAAGGCACAACAAAAAAATAGGGTTGCCTATCTTCGAATCTGAAGGACTCTTCAATAAGTAAAATATAATAAAATTTTTCCAATTATTTTTTAACAATTTTGTTTTAGGAAAAATTTGATGGTGCCAATGATAAGATCACATGATTATAAGCAAAACTCGTCATATATAGATATACTTTTTGCCTACTTTTCGTTTTAAAAGTACAAAACTCAATTCAAAATTTGTTGAAAAATTAAATTGTTTACGGAATCAAATTTTTATTCTCGCTGATTCAGAATGAAAGGTAGGCAGTAAGTGTATACGATTTGTTTTGCTTATCATAGCTTGATCATACCACTGGCACCAACAAATTTTTCATAATACAGAATTTTTTTTGAATAATAAAAAAAAATTTTAAATTATTCATACAACTTTTAAATTTTGACATGAGTATCACATCCACTTGATATTTCTTGTTGCTTTTGGCCAGTTCTAGCTTAATACATAGTACTCACACTCATAGCATAACATTTTTCAATGCAGCAATAAAGAACAAAATTTTTAAATGCACACTGGAGTATATTTTATCCCACGAGGTTAGATTGGTTAAGATACGCTTCACCTATTAAATATTTATTAATCGAATGTAACTAGTTTTATTAGGTACTTGGTGTGGTATTAAGCGCACCCTACATCAGTTCTTGATCATGTGTATATCAAAAAGTATTCACCATAAGTTGTGCACAAGGGTAAAAGTTTAAAAATGTTCAAAAATTTTCAAAAAAATGTTTAAAATTTTTTTTAATGGTATTACTGCACAGAGTGTTCAGTCTCAATAGTACCTCCTTCACACCACAAGTACAACTCATTAAGCGTAGGCTGCCTATCTAAAACTTCGCAGGGTCTGTGCTACAAACTTTTGAATTTATTTTTCTTTAATCTTTACCAATTTTCAAAAAATTTTAATTTAAAAAGTAAAAATGGTAAATATGTCTAGTTTATACTAAAATGTGGCAAATGCAATATAGCATTTCTGTTTAAAAAATAGGGACACAATACGACGACCTATTTATTAAAAAATGTTTGAAAATTTTGAAAATTCTTGTTTATAACTTTTTAAAAAACTCTAATAAGTACCCAATTAGAAAAATTTTCTTGAAGTAATTGGGTAACCCCCACCACTTGGCAGAATTGAACTTTTCTCAACTTCTTTAGATATTTTGGAAAAAATTGTTTTGTTAAAGTTTTTTACCTATAAAAAAAAAATTTATGAAAAGTAAATTTCGATAAAAAACGTTCCTTCATTATAATACTTAATCGATTTTAATAAATCTGTTTTCTTTAAATTAATTGGATATTTCAATAAAAAGAGCTTTTTGTTGAAATGTTTATATCCTGTTACTTCAAGAAAAATTTTCTAATTAGGCACTTATAGCAGCATTTTATAAAGTTATAAACAAAAAATTAAAAAATTTTTAGAATTTTTAAACTTTTCTTACATTTATTTCGTCTCACGAACCACATCACTTATGCCCCTAATTTTTTTTCACCAGAAATACTACATTGTATTTGTTAAATTTTGGTCTAAGCTAGATATCTCTACCATTTCTGGTTTCCTTTTAAATTAGAATTTTATGAAAATTTCTCCAAGATTTTATGGAGGAATTCTGAGTATTACAATCTTTCGGTCTTATATTAACTTCGAAAGATGTTTAATAACGCATTCTGGAAAAATCGTCGACAGTTGACCATCATCAATGGATGACATTAGTGGACCATCAACAGTGTGACGTCATCATTGGAATGATTGATTGATTTTATGATTTCAAGTTGAAATGTTGAGGAGGTGTGACGAAAATTATTCGTTGGGAAACACTGAATATGAGTTGAATTTATACTGACAACGTAAAAAGTATCAGAACTTACATTCTTTCGATGTTTACTCTTTGCGTTCGAAGAGTAGTAGGTATTTTATTTTTATTTTTTACTTAGGTTTTCCAAAGAGAAGCTCTGACTATTACAATCGTTTTCTCTGGTATTTTTTTATTTAGTTACTTTTTTATCTAGTTTTCCAGAGGGAAAAAATTAATAAAATTTTTTAAATTTAAAATTTGGCCAAAACTCGCTCTGACTGTACGTTTTTATTCAAGTTTAAATGGCCCATGGTCCCAGTTGGCGGAGGTTCATTTTTGGGATAGGGTAAAAGGGGATGAAAAATCGAAAAGTGCAAATGTTTCGCTGCCGATCGATGGTAAATCGAAAGATCTATAGCATATCCAAAAATGAACTGCCTACGTTGATTAGGGCCCAATAAACCGTTGCATTTGGACGATTTTGATAATTATTTTGACAATTGTCCGTCTGTTCAAGTTGTACTAATTTACCTATACAGTTGAAATTTGGTAGGCAGTTAACGTTAGTGCCAAGGGCGTACTTTCTGGGGGTCTAGACTCCCTATTTCCAATCTATCCCATTACAAGTTCAGAAAAAAACATTTTTTCGATGTTTTCGATGAATTGCTCAACTCTACACGTTGTCCCAATTGAGATGGCGCCTTGAAACTTTGTATACAGCTGGAGGAGATATGCCGAATGTGCCATTGAGAGGTCTCAACTTTTCATGGCCAAATGAACACTTTCTACAGCCTCAGAACGGGAATTTTTTTTCGATTTTTTCCAAATTCAACGATAAATATGGGTTATTTAAATACATTTTTATATAAATCTTTTTTCACTGTCGATTTTAACCATTGGTTGGGCGCATACTGGTTTCTAACAGACAGAGTGCGCGTAGTGGAGGATTCCTCCATATTTTTACACACGTTAGGCGTGGAGTGGAGGAATCAATCTCAAAAAAAATAGCGACGGATATGTGTACTACATGAAAAATTAAACAAATTTTGTTATCTTCATTTTTTGCCTATCACAAAAATTGAAAGAGCTATAGCAAATTTTTTGCTAAAAATTAGTATGGAGGATTCCTCCACTACGCGCCTGACCAAGGTTAACGTGTCGATAACAAAGCGATTAAAGGTCGGCCATTTTTTTTAAATTGCGCCTGCGCTTCTTTTCAAATTTATATTCCAAGCCATGGAAATTTATTTTCGCCTAGTGTATCATTTTAAAATATCGTTATGAACTATACAAACCTGTACGACGAATTAGGGACATAGACAACAGGAAAACTTGACTTCTGAAGCATCGCGACGCATAATTTTTTTTTTTATTATAGGATGAAATCTTTTCAAACAAATTTGCAATGTAACAGGCTAAATATATCCATGGCTCAGCTAGCATGGTCTAGCATGAATTGCATGAATATTAAGAAGCATATGCGATCATGTATACCGATATACTAAATGTTTCGATAAGCAAATCGGCGATATGATTGATTATATTTACCTATGCAATTCTTATCTGGGTATAGCTAAAAACAGATTTATAATGACTCGAAATGTCGAATACGCAAGAATCTCAACATAGATATCGTAATCTATGATTTTAATTTTTTTTTTGGAAAACCAATGCTTGCGAGTAACTCGCGTTTTTGTAATGTTTGAACAGCATTTTTTGAAAATAAAGATGACACATCTACAAGTGTGAATAAAATCAACTCCACATGTGTTAAAATAAAAAAATCTCTATTTTTACACTTGTAAGATTATTAATGCACAGTCCCACTAAAACAAACTACAACATATTGTGAAAATCTGACGAAAATCATTTTGCATTCGACTATAAAATAACCAGAATTCAATTTGGTTCTCTTCAAGTTTCTTACATCTTGTTTCATCGAAACGCGCTTCTCAGTTCGATTCTCGATCATTTTGCTATTTTTACCTGATCTTTCAATCATCATTATGTCATCTCGCAGCGGTATCATCTTTTCGATTGTTTTTTTCATGTACTTTTCAACACCGATAGTTGAAGCTGTGTTTCACAGTAACTTCACTACATGGAATAGGTAAGATGGCTATGAATTCTTTTCTCTCGCCTCTAATTTGTTTCGAAAATGGACAAGTAACAAAAATTTTTTTCTGGCGTTTTTTTTTTTTTTTTGAAAAAACACAAAACATACAATTTTTTTGGTTTAAAACGTTAAAATTATTCTGAAAAACACATGTTTTAACTCGTTTAAAATGTATTTTTAACGTGTTTTAATCTTGAAACTTTATTTTTTTGATTATCTTATTTTTGATTTTTTGAAAATTTTATTCCAAGTTTCCAAAGCTCTTCAAGCTCAGGTAAAAAAAATATAACTTGAACCTTGTAAATTCATCAATGGGAACACAGTGTTCGAACTAAGAAAATGAAACATATTTTAACGTGGTAAAAATTAAAAAAAAAATGCTATAAAAACACAATTTTTGAAAAAAAAAAAACAGAAATTGAAAAAAACACATGTTTTAAACAAAAAAATGCTAGTTTTCTTTTTTTTAGACACATTTTTTTTTTAATAGTGCAACACTATTTCTTTCGTAATTTTTTTTTTTTACCAAATCCAAAGTATAAGCAAAAAGATGATCAGTTCGGGGTTCTTAGTAAATATTTGGAAATGAAGAAACATAATATCAGTGATTTGGAAAGTATAGAAAAATGGAAAATTGTTTTTGAGGATCAGAAATGTATAAACTGTTTCCTTATTGATGAAATTGTCCCCCTTTCATTTTTACTTAATTTACTTCAAATATAATATGAAAACGCTGTTTTTTATGAGAGTGCGTGAAAAATCAGATATGGCGTTGGAGTTGAAATATTGCCCTGAATTGTCTGCAGTTGACGTTCTACATCCATTTCAAAAAGGAGATATTTTTCAAAAAAATTTATTTCCTAGTTTTTCAAAATTTCTTGAAAGAATTCCAAAAACATCACTTTTTTGAAAAGCTTTGAAAAAAGGGTTGTGGTGAACGATAGGCATCAAAGATAAAAAAAAATTTTAATTTTTTGAAAATTAAAAAAAATTCCTGAGCTTTTAATATTAATTTTCCTAGTTGAAGAAATTGAATTTGTGGAACTAAAATTTTGACCACATCATGTGCCTTTTCACAACTATTGTAATTCCACCTAGTGCCGGATTAACAGCCGGAAATTTGGAAAATTCCTGGCGCCCCCTCTGGTATTAGGCCCCTTGACCTATCTACGGGTTTCTTTGATTTTTTTTTCGACAATGCCTAATTACACAAGATTAAATTTTACAAAAAATGAGAAATTATTCAGGAAAGTTCACAACGAAACGTAAGTGGTTGCTTGACCATTCAAGAGTAGAGATGTGCCTTAAAAAATAAAACATTGAAAAGTATTTTTTCATGAATGAAAAAGTCATGTGACTTTGCTTGTCACAATGGTATACATAGAAAGTTAGTAACACTGTTATTTCAACTCCTAACTAGTTTTCCTGTTTTGTGTGTGTGATGTTCAACTTTCCTCCAAGATCTCATTTCTTGGACTATGGTAAAAAAAATAAATACATTTTAATTTAGAATTTCTACGAAGCTTTCCTTGAAAGTGCATCATTCATGTGCCTCTAGAGTCCAATAAGATTTGTGATATTTCCCATGATGTTCTCATGTAAAGTATGATGTTGGTGCACCCCAAGAGTCCCTCAAGATATACTACATTTCCTGCGATGCTTTTGTGGGAAGTATGATGTTCACGAGCCAAAGTACTTTTCAACATTTTTAAATGGAGTTAACTACACCATTATGACCCGCTCAGTAAGCCCCTTACATAGTGATATCACCACGTACACTTTTCATTTCACCAAACATACTTATTAATTAAAAGTCACATCTTTACTCAGGCATAAAAATATTTTTTGCTTGTTTCATTTTTCTGAACTGAAGTCCGAAAAAATTGTTTTTTTTTTTTGCCATAGGAACCCTATATTTCACTTTGTAAAAACAGCTAGTAAAAATTGCAGATTTTAGCTGCTAATTTCTGCTTGTTCACTCAAGTTGGCATTGTTGAGAGATGGAGTGATTCTTTGAAATTTGAGAATCCGATTCATGTATCATGATTCCACAGAAAAAGGGAATATTCTCTTAAGAATCCGATTCACTTGCGTTGCGATTCTTTGCTTCTTAGCTAGCTCTTTATTTGAGAAGTTCTGTCGTTTTCCTTCTATCATTAGACTTTTGCAATATTGTGACAAGAAAAATGAACATGCAGTGATCATTTTCGATCGATATAATTTTTGTTGTTTTCCACTTTCAACTTCAAATTCCAGTTTGAAAAAAATTTAACTAATTGGACCAGAATTGCAGAAAGGAACCATTCACTCGTAATTCTCCAAAAAATGAGAATCGAATTGCCTTTTTTTGCGATTCATCCGAAAATTGGAATCGGATTCTTTTCGCTATTCGAATCTGATTCTGCGATTCCCTTGCGATTCGAATCCCCCCTTCTCAGTTACACAATAATATAAAATTTTGTCCACTTTTTTTTGTTTTTTGTAATTTTTTATGAAACGTTAGTAAGGTGGATGTTGATGCATAAGAATGCTAGTTATGACAAAAAGTGTTCAATACCTACATAGGTGGTTAATTAAATGTTTTAAATAAAAAACTTCAAATTTTATTGAATACAATTTCAAGTTTTTTCAAACCTAAGGCTTTAGGCTTGATAAATTAATGAATGAGAAACTCAATAATAAAACAATGTGCGCCCATCCGAACTTCCGTTGAATTGTTACCTACTAACATTTCACTATACTTTTTATTTTTCCAAGATCAGAGCTATCCTTTCATAGTTGAAAATTTCAACTTATTTCATATCTAGCGTTCCTTCCTCACATGCTTTTCAGCATGTAAGTATCTAACTAAGTATAATGTAATGGGTAAATTCAATACTATATAAATTTTATTTCAAGTTCAAAGAAGGATGAAAAAGATTTTCATTCGATGAATCTCGAATGAATGTTTTAAGTAGGTAATTCGATCATAGTGTGGTTATATCTAACCCTAGCACATGTATATTTTTTCAGTGCTAGACTCTGTGCATCGGGTTCGACTTACAATCTTTCTTCCATCTGCGGTAAAGCAGCTGGCAATTCTGGTTGTAGTTGTCAGCCACTGAAAGTAGAATTGAAGAATCCTTCTGCTGTTTTTACCGAGTACGATTTCACTATCGCGCTTACTAATGATGGATCAAAATGCGTGGCTTTGGGTGCAAACGATGACAAGGCTATAGTTTTCGATTACGTGAACAGCTTGTGCAAGGGAGACACTGCCGAAACAGTGGACATTTAATGAATAAGTATGTATTTCGATAATACCGAGGTATGGTTTTATAATTGGAAATAATATTAGTGAAACAACATTAGTCGAATAACGGATCCGCCGACTTATGTTTGTTTTACTAGTAACGTCTCCAGTTTCCTTGGCTCTGATTATTTCCCTTTTTAATTTTTATTCTTATATAGGTTGTATATTTTATATTTTATAATTTTATCAATATCTGTAAGAAATAAGTTATACGTCATTCAATAGTGAGGAGCTAGCTCGTTTAATTTGTAATCATTGTATTTTTAATATACTTCGGTAATTCAGTCGTAATGCGTAAACAGTATATGCTTTAAGTACCTAATATCTAATCTTTATCATTAACATAAGCATGGTATTATAGCTAAGAAAATTTGTGATAATCAAACTCAAATTCGGTCGAATGGTTAATAACATGGAAAATACCATTCATAAATTGAATAATTTCACTGAAAATTGAACGATTACATTTTAGATCAATTCACCAATCCAAAACGTATAGAAAATGGAACTAGAAACAGTCAATAAAAAAATCATCCAGATTAAAAAATTCATGAAAAATTATTACTTCTTAATATTTGGCTAATTAGGTATTTCACGTTATTTTCCATTTGAATTAATTTATATTATGTAAATATGTATTATCTTTGTTTTATTACATTATTTTATAAAGCATTGCAAACAAGTGTTGATTATTTGATAACGGTTTCAAACAGTTTTCTGTGAGAAGTGAGAAAGAAATTTCTTCTTCGGCACAAAGAACCAATCTTGTTTGGTTCAGTACAATCTTTACTTTGTACATTGTATGGTATACGCCACCTGCACGTTTAATTCTAGGAACTCGAACAGTGAAAAATTTACAATTTCCCACGAATATTTTTTTCTAAATGATAAAGATGTACCTACTATATTGGACTAAAATGGTAAATTCTTAGATAATTCAGACTTTCTCCGCATGCATCGGTTTACTATCTTTCTAGTGAAGAAGATATCATAATCTTCAAGCGATACAAACAAATTCAAAGTGTTCCTCATATAGTATGAATGTTTTTTTTTGAAAAATCAGTAAAATTGATTTTTGGATGCTTGAAAACGTCCCAAGTTTTCATTTTGTAATAGTACTTTCAAAAAATTCGAACCTTCTCCATATTAAATTTTTAACCTCCTCGCTCTGCAAGTTCGTTCCAATGCTTTGAGCTTGAATTTGATTTTTTTATAATGTAAATAGACTAAGATCTTTACTGACGATATGGTTAGAATAATTTTTAATCCATGCTTGGTCAAAAGTGACTCTAAATATTATCCTCGATGCGAAAACTCCTTTGACGATTGTAGATGATTGCTGCTTTGAAAAACATTCGCTATTCATTTTCTGAATTTCGATGAAAATCGCAACGTTTGACGTATTGTTTTCATCGAAACAATCAACAGGCTGGCAGGTAAGTAGATGCAGCAATCGAGAAGCACACAGAATTTTACAAAAACGTGTAGGTATAGGTAACTTCATACGAAGGTATCGCACTTCTCGATAAACAAATAGAATTGTTTGTATTTACATTCTCCTAGAATCATATGCACCTAACCAACCAGCTGGTAAAACAAATTTCAAGCGTGTCAAATATCTGCGTGAGAATCGCATAAAATTTCTTAACTACGCTTTACGAAGATTGAAGAAACCAGAAATTTGTTTGAACAGCATTTAGAAAATGAGAATGGCGTATGGAAAAATGTAAACAAATCATCAGCTCCACCCATTTCAAAAGGGAGGAAAAATATCGAGAAAATACTGACGAAAATCGTGATACGAGTATTATAAAATGACAGCGATTTAATTTCTTTTTCTTTGAGTACTTGAAATTTGTTTCATCGTAACGTGCTTTGTTGCTATTGGGTACACATTTTTGAAAACCTGTTCCAATCAATACCTAGCACTAATCGTCAATTTGTCATCATGCTGTCCCGCAATTTTATAATTTTTTCGGTAGTTTTTTTCGTGTATTTATCATCTTCATTTGTCGAATCAATGTATTTGAAAAGTTTCACTGATTGGAATAGGTAAGTTCGTAATGGTTTCATGATGAAATCGGCTGCAGTTGAGTGAGAAAAATAACGAATTTCGTCATCCGTAAAAAATAGTCAGTTTAAGCTAAGTTGACAATTTTTCAACATAAATTTGAAGCTCTAAAGAATATTTTACAACCTCGAGGTATAATAAAGAAGGTCTAAATTTTTTAAATATTGTATCATTGAGGACCTATAAGCACTATTTACTTACATTGTACGTAACATATAAGGTAAAAGTAAAGTATGTAAAGGGGGTAGTCTTTTGAGTAAGTAGAAGCATTAGTTAGGGGCATGTGATCATAAAAATTTGAGAGAAAAAAATTATCACCCTGGTGTAAGATTTAGAATTGAAAAAAAATTGTAAAAAAAAACAGTAACGATACAGATTACTTTGAATCGTGAAAACTAAAATTTCATCTTTTTTTTTTACTTTTCAATCTTGCTAAGGATATATCATATCGTGATTAAAATCTCCATCTTTGAACTTACAAAATATTTATTGCCGCTGCAGAAAAAATCTTAGACTCGAATTTTTCATTATCAGGTGTCTAAAAACCTAATAACGAATCATTTGCATTCTAAATTTTAGGAGAATTAAAAATTAAAAAGTTTACCTACCAAATAAAAATCCCTTTAAATTTCCCACATTTATACCCCAGATTGTTTTCAAGAAATTGTTCACTAGGTAGAAAGTTTATGTGTGTAATTTTTACATACCGGATTACTCAAAACCATTGCTCATTACTTAATAAATTTAAGTAGGCATCTATCTGAAGAATATAATGGATCAGATGAGAGAAGAGGTGGATTGAAATTAAGGTGGAATGAATCTGCAAAATGGTGGTGTCAAAATAGTAGCGAAATGACCTCAAAATAATGTGGAAAAATTTCAGCCTCCTAAATAAATTTTTAAACTTAAAAAACGCACTTCAAGTTCGAAAATTTTCAAAAAATCAAATAAAAATTTCTTTTTAATTTTATCCAGAAATAAAATTATTATAATTACATATTTTATCTCAAAATTTTTGCTAATGACAAGTTTAGTGTGCTTGGCTCATTTTACTAAGAATTTACCAAAATAAAATTTTTAATGTGAAAAAATTCTAGAAAAAACTAAGGGAAAAAATTTTAAGTACCCCTTTAATTATCTAAAATTGATGTGCAACATCCATTTCAGTTTTTTTTTTTTCAACAAAATATTTCCTTCTTAGTTTTTTAGAACATCGTAAAAAAACGCAAAAAAACTTGTCACTAATGGTCATTTTGGGTTCAAATGTGTTTAATAAAACTATTTATTCGAATTTTTGAAAATTTTTAAACTCTAAGTGAGTTTTGCAAGTTTAAAAAATTGAGTTGGGAGTCTGAAATTTTGCAACTATCGCGACCCCACCATTTGTAGATTTTCGAGAGAAAAAATCAGCTTCCCCTAGTGCGAATACAGGTGTCCTAAAATTCTCAATCATCAAAAAAATGTTTTTTTTTTTTAATATTTCAAATATTTTTTTTTCTTCATTTTACTTAATAATCATCATGTGGATTGAATGAATAGCTGGATGTGTTTTGTTGAATACAACAATATTCAATTACAAATTTTGATGACTACAATTTTGTTTAACCATGAAATTTCGAAGATAGGAGGAATAAACTTCAACAAAAAAGAATACTTTTCGTTTAGATGCCTAATTTTTCAAATCATCTTTGCAGTTTCTTCAATTATAATATTAATGCAATGAATTATCTACCCGAATGTCAACATAAATGAAATATAACACACACGTAGATAGAATTACTATACGTATGTAGCGTAGGTATAGGAATCTAACTCTTAGTTTTTTCATTACAGCGCCAGAATCTGTTCAGAATCAACACATAGGAATAATGTTTCATCAATCTGTACCAAAGCGGTTCCTGGTTGTGGTGGATGCAGCTGTCAATCTTTAAAAGTGGAATTAAAAAGTCCTTCTGCCGTTTTTACAGAATATGATTACACCATCGCGCTTACCAATGATGGATCAAAATGTGTAGCTTTAGGTATAAACGATAACAAGGCTGTAGTTTTTGATTACACTGGCGGCGTTTGTCGAGGAAATGCTTCCGCTATAAAGGATATTTAATGCTTATGTAAGTACATATTACTGTGCTTCAACAATTGGATTTCCGAACTGAAGAAGATGTTATAGTGAAATAACGTTAGTCGTATAACGGATCCGCCGACTTACGTTTGTTTTATTAGTAACGTTCTTCAGTTTTACTCGCTCTGATTATTATTTCCAGTTTTTGTTTGATATTTTATTAATTTATTAGATAACGTGTACCCTGTACAAAATAATTATAATTTTATGTTAATTGGAGCTAGCCCATGTACCTAATTTGTAGTAATATTTTCATACATTTTGGCACATGCATGGCTCTATGTAATTTTATTGATATCACGTATTGTGTAATTTCATCTAATTATCTCATATTTTTCTTTTTAATTAGATATCATTATAATGTTAAAGTTATGTTGTCATATTATACATTTTATTGAGCATTGCAAATAAGAGTTCATTATTTGATATTTGGAATCTGTGAATGATTTTAATTAGTTTACAATAACGAGACATGTTTTAATAATTTATGGTTAATTTTTAGACTGATTTTCAATGCCATATAGTCAATGAAAACCAGACTATTATCGTCTATCGACCATTGTCTGATGAGCGGGGAGTATCAAAAAAATCCATTTTGGGGCTAGTAGACTATAAACATAATTTTTGACTATGTCAGATACTAATTATCAACACCCCACAATGGACCATCATCATTGGATGACATTAGTGGACCGTCAACAGTAAGACATCATTAGTGGACGGATTTTATGATTTTAAGTTGATATGGTAAGGAAAATTAAAGAAAGTTGAACAGTCAACTGTGGAAGTTAACCTTGAATTAATTTTATGATTTTGAGTTGAAATTTCGTCATCCATTGACTCGCTAACAGCTGAGATGGCCCTGAATTGATTTAAAGATTTCAAGTTGAAATGTCGAGAAAAATTAGTTGACCTTGTCTCTGGATTGATTTTATGATTTCAAGTCAAAATGTTGAGGAAAATTAGTTGACTTTGATCTTGGTCAGGGTTGGAAATATCCGGATCAAAATATGATTTTTCGCCCGGACACTAACACCATTTACTCTGCTAGGTACTGACCAAAATCGCTCCAATTCGGTCAGTGGGACCAGTTTGACGGCGAATTAGATATATATGAGGGGGGATGGCCTATGATCAAAATTCTGTTTTACCCCTTTTGGGTGGTGCGGTTTTGAGGGGCCAAAAACACAAAAATTGTTCCTTTTTGAATCAATCGATAGAAAATCTAAAGTTACACAATATATCCAAAAATCAACTTCGTAGGTCAATTAGGAGGGGCGATATGAGGGTTTTTTCCCTTTCTGACCTCGAAAAAAGACCGTTCCTCCCCTATCTCCGCACAAAATTGAACTAGTAAGTTGAAATTTGGTATGTATACTTAGTAGGAGCCCTAAATGGGATTTTTTGGGGTCCCGACTTTTCAGCTCTATTGCATCCCTTCACAGCCTCGAAAATGTGTTTTTTTAGTTGGGTTTCCTCATTTTTTGAGTTGTTCGAGTTTGTTCTTCGCATAACTCCCTCCGAATTGGAAATTCGATATGTATATTTTTAGTATGGGCCTTAGATATGCCTTTTGGGTGTCTTGACTTTTTAGTTCCATTGCACCCTCTCTCAGTCCCGAAAATGTTTTTTTGTCATTTTTTCTAATTTTTTGAGTTTGTTCCTCGAATAACTCCCCCTCCAAATTGAGTTATGAAGTTGAAATTTGGTATGTACATTCAGTAGGGTACCTAGATACGTCTTTTGGGGGTCTATTTTTTCAGCTCCATTGCACCCCTCCCAGTCCTGAATGTGGTTGTTTATTTTCCGAGTTTGTTCCTCGCATAACTCTCCTAAAAATTAGTCTAGGAAGTTGAAATTAGGTATGTCCTTTTGGCGGTTTCAACTTTTTAGCCACATTGGACCTTTCCTAACCGCAATATTGACTAAGAAAAAAGAACCGTGTTACGATGCTTTTTTTCAATTCTCATGATTGTAATACGTCACGAAAATCAGGCTAAAAAAGCATCGCAAATCGATAATTTTTTAATTTTTTCATTAATTTTCCTTTCTACCTTCAATTACTTCACGAGCGATTAGACAAAATCTCATTAGGTAGTGTTTCTTATGCATAGCCTCTCACACACTATTGGCCGAAAGAATTTCTATGTGATTTGCTCATTTAATTTTTAGTAACCAATTATCGTTTCTCGATGTCCACGAAAAATCCCTCATTACTTTTGCCGAACTTTAATTAGGATGTGTTTTTGATAGGGTATTATTCATGGAAAATCGACTGGCTTCAATTAATATCAACGTTCCACTAAGCACTTCAAAAATTTCGATTCGAATTTCGGAAACTGATATAATGCGACATGCAGTCATCATAATCTAGAGAAATATTCAAGTACGTGCGCATAAGTGTTTAAAAATTACAAAAAACAAGAGGAAAAAGTATAATTCAGAGGCGTTCTTTAAAAAAACAATTGTAGTCTATCAAATGCAATTTTACAAAATATACACAAATATCAGTGGATATTATTTCCTTTTTGTAAAAGCGTGTCCGATGGACCGTGATTGTTTTTTAAAAGAACGCCCCAATTCGAAAGAGATAACGAAATTCTTTCCGAACTTGACTTTCAATTTGGATGTGATGCGAGGCATTTCTATGACACTTTACGATCGCCGATATTGTAATAATTTTTAAAACAAATTTTACTTCAGTACGACTCTTATGGTCCAGATCCAACATTGCCATGGATGGAGGGAAGTGTTCATAAACAAGTTAGTAGCACAGTCTCATTCATTGAAAATATTTCATCAATCACAAAGAACAGTTTCATTTTGAATGTTGTTATTTGATACGAATAAAAGTTCAGGCTGACGAAATAAGTTGCGAAAATTGAAATGTGATATCTAGATACATATAAATCATTTGAAAAAAACAAAAATGCACGAAAATTACTCAAAAGTAAATTGTAAAAATTCATATTTTGGAAAGACACGTATACACTTTATTGTATCGTGGTGCAATAAGAACGGACTACCAAGTAACACCTGAAAAAAATTCGTCTATCGTCGGATGTCGTCGAAATCGTTCGTTTAACATGTGCCATTTATACGCGAATGGATCATCGTTGGTGATATTTTTTTTTCTTTTTTCTATTACATTAATGAATGAATCTCATTCAGTGTTATTGAAGAATGAGGACATGTCTGATTTCACGTCTTCATCTGACTAATTTAATCTCATCAACAATACACAGGTAAATTATAACTTACATAGCAATTCGCAGGTTGTAAAAAAATTGGTAGATAAGTGATAAGCGCCTAGCTATGCGGCTATGCCCACTTATCTACGAATTAAAATATAAAGCTTGGTTATCTTTTTAAAAGTATTTAGGTAATTGAAAACATCTAGACAGTGGACACCCATTGGTGAACATAATGAAATTGATGATAAAAAATTGACTAATGGGCTACAATTTATTATTGGTTGACTCAACAATAAATTTTAGGATATTATTCGGTTTATAATCTCAACTTTATAATGCTCATCTAAAAGAGTGTCCTCAATTACCTGACATTTTAAAAAATCCGAATGAAAATAAACCTTGGCAAAAATGAAACGTACATAACAAGTAATAAATTCAAGTTCAGAATTTATAACAATATTAATACTATAGCTGCGCAGTATTGGTTATTGGAAATCTGTTCGCATAATCATTTTGATCTAATTTTATCCGAATTCGTAATTCGTCATCATAAGATAAAACTTTCAAAATTTGTAAAAATGAGTAGTTTGTTACAGTTATAGTGTTATCGCCATCCATCTGACCCTGCTCAAAAAACCCATCAAGTCAATTAAAAAAAAAAAATCCGAATGGAAATCTGTCCTGGAGAAATCGAATTTATAAGATTACCGCCAGAATTGGACATAGAAAAATTATTTGTAAGCATACCTAATTACTTTACCTTGATTTTATCGTAATTCGTAATTATCAACGTGAAATAAAATTTCAATATTTACATCTAATCTATCGTAACTCATCAAAAAAGGTATTAGCGTTTGTTTTTTTTCAGGAGAGATTTGAGATTCAAAATGATGATTACCACCATGATTACTTTAAACTAAACGGCTCCTGTAATTTAATCTAATTATCCTTCTAACTTATTTAAAATTAAAATGTCTCCTGAAAAAAAAACAACACTAATAGCTTTTTCTTATGACGGGGCACATTTGTAAATAGGTAGTTATCGTTATCCTGTAGGTTATCCTCCCTACTAATCCTACTCAAGAAACCTATTATTTTTTTTACTACCAATAAGATATTAGATTAGAAGAGGTAGGTTGAAATGTAGGTACTCGGGTAGGTACCTACTACCTACCTACCCAGCTATTTACCTTGAGTCTTTGAGCTCTTTCCTGGGTCTAACACTTGTTATGCGACACTATTGGTTGTCACACTATGCACAGAATAAATCAAATGACATCATTACATTATTCAATTATTAACGAGTTGCATTGAGAAAGCTTTCATTTCAGCCATTTTATTTAACGCTTCGCTCGTTCAGTTTCTTTGTACTCGTTCGTAAATTAATTTTTTTATAATATTTTATTACACGTTGCATTCAATCAATTAATAAAGTAAGTACTTTTATTTTATAAGTTAACTACAGTACGAAAACACGGTATTGAAGTTTTCGCGTAGATGCGACATTAGTGGAAATGAAAAGCTACGTTTATGCATACTCCAAGACGGCGTCACTCGTCGTGAGTTCCATTATTCGTCTTTGAAATGGGTGCAAATTATCGCACTAGTATTATTGTAGCTTCTAGCTTGTTAGTTGATCGTAACGTCTTTGATACCGAATCTGTCTGTGTTAGCGTGGAGCATGTCAGATACATGTATGTAATGCAATCGTCTAAATTCGTGTTTCTTTTTTTGATAGATTAGGCCTATTGGTTGGTGTTTTCGTACACAAAAACGACGAATTTGATTAAAACAATATTAGCAACCATTATGACCATTATTAGAAGTGCGATAAAAAGAACTTACTACATAGATATTGTAGGTGAGTTCAGTATTATTTTTCTGTTCGACAATTTTAAGTGCTAGTTCTAAGTTTATGTGGTTCAATAACGTACTGTATACGAATGTTTTATTTGCCGCCATATTTCATGATTACGATCATTGCGTGAACTTTAACTCATTTTCTTGTGTAGGCTCAGGTATTGCCTGAGTTCATGAGAAACGTATTCGAAATCCGTTTAAATATGATTTATATTACGTAATGGAATATGGCAATATGAAAATTTTTTGTTAGTAGTGAAAAGTTAGTGCAATTTCACCGTGAGATTATCGTTATAGTTCGTTCTTATTTTGTTTTTAGTTGCGGATAGATATGGGCGCGCTGATCGCATTTTCAGCCTAGACAAATTTAATGAAAACATTGATTATAACCGCCGGAATGACCATCTATATTGAATTGTTCATAAACCGCATTCAATTATGCAGATATTGAAAGTGAGTTTGATTATTTTATTTTTCTGTCATACAATTTCAAACGAGAGTTGTACCTGAAGTTTATATCAACAATGAAGTGTAAGCTTATACACGGATGATATACTTATGGCTGTTGTATTTCATGAATGTGATCGTGGTGTGAATTTCAATTTTTGTTTCGAAATGCCAGTATTGTCGAAGAAAAGTATTCGAAATCTGGGAAACAATATATTGTATATGTTATGTAAGGATATAGTATCATAGTCGGAATTCGTATTCAGCCGATCAATTGTAGTGTTGGTGTTTTTGTGTCGCGAAATAATTATTTCATTGGATTTGGCTATTCATTTTTTCTCTGTTCAGTTGCAGACGAAGACTTGAACTACAATAAATCGCGTCATGGTACTTCACATTGGAACACCATTGACTTCCGGAATGAAGTATCAATATTTGAACGAAGAACTCGATCATGAAGATATTATACGTAAGTTGACTTATTTTTATTCCACATATGATCTCGAAAATGAGTGATTTTACGTGATATTATTCAGTATTTATCGGTTGTATATTTGAGTGGTGTGCTTATTTTGTTATAAGTATAGGCCGTAGTGTTTCGTGAATGCACTCGTGATTTTTGATTTTCATCGTGTTTAATATTTAATATAGCGTTCTTCATTGAAATATGACCTCACAATTGAAATTTATAGTCGATGATAATATTTTAACATTATGAAATTTTCGAACTTTTAGGACTTGAAAAGCAAACCAACAAAGAGGGGCATAACGAACCAGTCGTGTTTTAAATTTTACAAATTGAGTATGGAAACGCTTATCAGCGGGATGACAATCGATATTTGACCAAGGAACTGCAATAGGTATGTAAGTTAACTTAAATTCATTCGATGTGTAATCTCGAACGACAGTTGTGTTACTTGAAATTAGTACTTATCGAGTGTATATCTAAATGATATGCTGATGCTGTTTCAAGCATTTCATGAAAACAATTGTGATTTTTAATTCTTGCTATGGCTACTTACGTAATATTCTCAAATTTAAAGAAAATTAGAAAGTGTTCGTTATTGGAATGTTACTTGACATTAATTTGAAGTTTAAAGTCAACGATAGTATTTTATTATCTTGAAATTTTCGTTATTTTTACATTGATTTAAATTTTTTAGGATTTCGGGGTGCAGACAGATGAAGACACGAGTGTACTATTATTACAGAGACGAAAATCGATTTTAAACCAATTGCAATCATGACAGTATATGTACGGCTGTGTAAGGTTTGAATATTATTTTTATATCGTGATTTCAAACACGAGGATCAGCATATTTTGAGAATATCATCGTTGAGGCGTTTTGCGCTGTGAAATTTTAATGATGACTTTATGTGCTTACTGATTGTATTATCAACGACGTTACTCGATTTACTTATTGATTCAAGAGTGAAATGCTGATGTCATTTAGACAGGGTTGAAATTTAGTGTTTATGGCATTTCTGTAAATTACGAATTTAAAGCATATTGGAACATTTTGCGTTGAGCGCCAATGCCTGTGTACCAATTTATTTTTTTTATGAACGTTTTCATTTCATTTCTACAAATGCACTGTGAATTAAGGAGCAATCGATGATACATGCGCGAATATTATCAAGCGTAATTGTTTATGAATATTACTTGTTGATTATCACATCGAGCTGAACATTGCTACGGAATGTTTTCGATTATTTTAGCGCGCTCAATCTTGTGAAATTTGACTATATGAAGAAGACCGTTATTTAGCAGCAATGAAAAATGAATTTGGTATTTATAGCCCGTAAATAATTCGATGATTATGAATTGAAGACATTTATTAGTTTTTAAGTGACACCATTTTGAATGATTTGATGTTACAAATTGAACGTTTTTTCACACCTTTTCATTATATAGCTTTGCTGATGCGATCAATTTGTGAAATAATGTAATTTTAACTCTAGTATCAATTCTAATTTACCAATCCCCCCTCCCCCTGCATACTGAAACTGTCTAGATTTTCTTGAAATATTTTTAAAATTTTCGTTGAAATTTCAATTTTAATTCGATTTTAATCAAATAATTTTTCGCTTTTTATATCTTTTTAAATAATTTAATCTGAAATAAAGTTAATGAATTTATATTAATATGTGAGGCTAAATTATAGTAAATAGGTGTTGTTTCGCGGTTGCGTGAACCAGTTTGGCACACGTGATCTCGAAACATACCTTCACTTAAGTGTCCCGCCAATGTGGGTATGTGCGTGACCGTGGAGACCTCACCACATTGGTTAGACCCCTAGGTTTTTGCGGCACTGGCGCGGGGGTCCCCAGTATCTGGGTAACCATGACCACAAGTCAGGGTCTGCATTAACCGAAGGGTGTAGGATGCAGTTGATTACGTTCATCTTAGTTACAATCGAACATTGTAAGTTGCAGCTCATACGATAGGGAATTTATCACACTGGTGTGAACGGTGTGTCTTCAGGTGTGTGACAGGAGTGTGTGAATTAAGGGAATAGGTGGTCTGTCCAGGGTGTCTATGGTCTTATTATTTTTTTTAAATTGGGGTTAGGGAATTTCAGAGTAAGGCGTGTCATCCGCAGACCGATCTTATAGAAGGTCCGGGTCTGTCAGAGCCGGTGTTGGTGT
>FIZR01015749.1:0-10315 GCA_900060175.1 Ferrisia virgata
TTCTACATTTTTATACAAAATGTAGAATATGATATTCTACGTGTAAAATCCCAACCCTGCTTATGATACATGGAGATATATGTTTTGAAGGGTGCCGAATACGAATGGAGCATTGTGTTGAAGTTTGCACCACAGAAGAGGTGGAGCGGAATGAAAAGTTTACGATTAAAACGCGATTTTTCGCTCAAAATTAACGATTAAAACAAGATTTGTGAGCTTATAATTAATCAAATATAAAGTTTAACGATCTGCAATACCACAATTTTTTCAGCCTGATTTTCTATATCATATTGTCAATGAAACTCAGGCTAGTACAGTCTATCGATCAACGGCTGATGAGGGGGGGGGGGGTGGAAATATCAACAAAATCCGTTTTGGGGTCTTAGAAGACGATTTTTAGCCATGTCAGATATTTATTTTTATTTTTTTTATCATCCTATTCCGCTCGATACCGACCAAAATCGCTCCATTTCGGTCAATCGACTCAGTTTGATGGCAGATTAGATGTATACAAGTGAAGATGAACTCGGGTCAAAATTCAGTTATGGCCCAATTCGGGGGAGGGGGTGCTGATGGATGAAAAACGCAAAAACTGTACTTTTTGAACCACTCGATAGAGAATCCAAAGTTGCATAACGTATCCAGAAATCAGCCTCCTTAGTTAATTAGGAGAAGAGATATAAGGAGTTTTCCCCTTTTTGACCTTAAAAAAGAGCTGCTCCTCCCTTTTCTTCCCACCAACTTGTGCTAGGAAGTTGAAATTAGGTATTTATAAGGGGCTTTAGATATGCCTTTTGGAGGACTCGACTTTTTAGCCCCATTGTACCACCTTACAGTTCTAAATATGTGTTTTTTTGGTAAATTTTTTTAATTTTTGGAGAGAATTTTCTTTTTATTAAAATTGATTTTTAGTAGTCAAAAATATTATAGGAAAAAAATTCAAGAGTGCATTTCCTCTTACTTTTTAATCCAAGCACCCCTTGGGAAAAAAATCATACAAAGTTATGATGGGGGGGGGGGCTAAAGGTCTGGCTCTTCGAACGCAGAATTTCTTTCTAAGACGCAGCTAAAAATTATCGACCTTTTTGTTGATTACGATTTTTGCCAGAACATAATTTTTAAATAAGATTATAGATAAACTACCTTACCATACCTAGGCCTATCACTCGTTTTTGAATCCTGATAACGCTATAATACTAAACGAAGGAAAGATAAAATTTTAATTGACCATTGCATAATAGCGTTTATTTTAGCAATATTATAGAAATTATATGAACTTAAGATTTCGGATGATTATTGTTTAAAAATAAAATAATTGAAAATACCTATAGAAAAAACACATTAAATACAACTAGAATTACATTAAAATTGACCTTTTTAAAATTTAATGAATTTTGCAAGTTATAAAATCAGTTTCAATTGATACGTATACTTATTAAGATGATGCCCGGCATGCGCCCCTAAAACATGCCAGTCTTGGGCAGCACTCCCCTGGCATGACGTCACATTCGACTCCTTCTCGAATACATTGGATTGAATTCTGAACCAACATAAAAATTAATCCCAAGACACACAGCACAGCCAAATAGAACTTCATTATGTAGTATGAAAAATTAAAAACGAAATCCTACAAACAGAAACTTAAATAGCACGATATTTGTGCATACATATGATTTGAATTTTACCATCGCGATAATTTATACACTTAATGGAAACAATGGGGAAGGGGGGTAATTTTTTCAAACCGTGTGAATCAGTTGTAAGTACTTCTGCTGATTTCTGAAAAGTACATTTCGACGAAAAAAAGATATTCGTCATTTGACGTGAATGAAAACACTGATAAATGTAATTGTGTTCACGTATAAATTGAATTTCTCATTTCTCAGTAAGTTGATAAAGAAAGTCTAATCAAAAATATACAAAAAATATGTACTTTTATACCATACTTTTGCCCAGGGGTGCGATAAAGGTATATTCTTCATGAGCAACTCGTCGTTAAAATTTTTTGTAAAGTGGAGAGCGGTTTCTAAAATTTATACCTGATATAATTGAAATAAGAAAATGAAAAAAAAGCAAAAACTGTATTTATTTTTTTAGCAATATTTTTGAGTATACATTAGAGTAGGGCGAATTTCGATTTTAAAAATCCTATTCTTTCGAAATTTCGTCTTTGAGAATTTTTGTGAATTCAAGTCTCAAAAACACAGTGTTTTTTATACCATAAGCACTATATCAACGAAATAAATCCTCACCATACAGAAAAAGTGTAAACTCACCACACCTCCTTTGAGTCATTCCAGGTTAAGCCACTGCAATCGCTTATATATTTCCATTAGCAAAAAATGTAATTTTATTAAAACATTTACTCAATTTTGCTGTATTTCGTCTGAATTAGTTCAATATTTCATTAAAAACAGCTTTTTGGTAAAATTGATATTTCATGGAAATTTTGAAAAAAAAAACGAAAAAATGGCAAGATATAATATTTTTTCTCCAAAATTTCTGAACAACATGAAGAAAATATAATCGTACCAAGTTTGAGGGGGAGGGGTTATATTGTTACTTTATGAAAAATTTTCTAAATAGATACCTACCTCATAAGAACTTTTATAAAAATTATACTTACACAAGAATTTGATTTTTTTTTTGTGAAATCACACTGTTTTTTTTCTTACATTATTTAAGATATTCAAAAGCAACTTCATCGAACGTTTCCAGCATTTTTGGATAAAAAGTTGCAAAATGCAAATTTTTAAAAATAACGTCAGATTTTTAAAGGGAAAGAATTTAGATCCTATATTTATGTCTCTTTAATGATTAGGATAGGCAAAACATTATACATGTATCTAACTTGAATGGCTCTATTGTACTATGAAGGAAGTGCACAGTATCTAAACGAAACTGTTACGCCGGTACTCATTACATTTAAAAAAAAAATTCATTTGTATTTATCGTGCGATAATGAAATACAGAATAGGAAACAATGATAAAGTGAAAAAAATTTCAGTAAAAAAAATTCTGAAACTTCTACAATAAGATATATTCCAAGTCTAACGTAGGAAAAACTTTTTCCTTAACATGTAAACAGCAAACATAGTATTATTATATTTCTGTGTGATTACTTTTCCAGAAGCAAGGAGCATGAAATGAATTATTAATCAATTCAAATATATATGCCTAATTAAATTTTAAAACTTCTGTACGTCTACAAACTGTGATTAAGAAATTTAAAAACGAATACCCAACTAAAATAAATAGTAGCACTCAATAATAAAGTTATCAGTGATTTGTGTTTTCCAAAAGCATAATATACCTACAACGCATGAGTAAATCTTATCTCTAAGCACGAAACAGTTTAAAATGAATATACTTATAAGTTACTTTATCAGCACCAAATTTTCAACCATAATTTCTTTCAATTTTATACATACTTATGTCTGAAGCATTTTTAAAATTTTCGTAAATTTGCTGAACCACATAATTAAAATATAAAACTACATTTTCCATCAGTTTAGAATATGCTGCATATGGATTTCATAACAGTAATAAATTAAGATAAGCGATAATACAAGCCAAAGCTGCATTAGAATGCACGCATTTATATTATATTGAAACCTTCCTAAAAAAAAATAATAATAATAAAATAAAGTAATACCCAAGGTGAAGTAATTCAACTGAAATTACAAAATTGCGGAGAAAAGTTGACGATTTTTTTAAATGGTCTAATGATTTACGCAAACATAAAAGTAAACAAAGTGAGGTATAAACTACTTGCCTCTTTGCAAGAATAAAATTTGCCATGAAATTTATTGATGCATCTGAAAATGAAAAACAATTCATGAAATTATTCAAGTTCCAAGAATTAATTCGTACTGTTTTTACGATATTCTTTTCATTTAAATTTGTAGCTCAAAAAAAGCAACTTATCGACCATTTATCACAATTGGACTCCTTGTAGTTTTTCATTTACCTACGTTATAAATATAACTAAGTACTCGATATCTCACTCAACTTCATTGTAAATAATTTGATTGATATTTGTGTTCACGATGAAATTTCATCTGAAATTTCTATTCATAATTGTTTTGTTTTTTATGTTAATACAACGTTCGTAATCCATTGAATGTTCTACAACTGGACATTCGTGTTCAAAAAATAGTGATAGTTACTCTAATTCACTATGCGGGACTGGTACTTCTTATATTATAATTTAAAAATTATTCGGTTATAAAGACCTATTTTGTGTGTTGAAATAAAAATATATGAGTTGGAAATCTGAATATAAGTTACCTATTCTTCGCGTCGTTTGGAGCAGGAGATTTATGGTTAGATACGAATGATAATTATTCTTACTTGCTTGAGCCAAAGTTAGATTCTTAGTTACTTTTAGTACGGTCAATGAGTTTAGTTGAGAACGCTTTTTGCAAAATTGAAAATACGCGAGTTTTAAATAGTTTTTATAATAAGAAAACTTATAACAGATACGTTTTTATTATTTGGTCAAATTCTACACTTTTTGATGTCTCTCTACCATGATTGACGTTTCTGAAAGTCCAAAATTAAAAAAGTTATGACGTGTTCTCAATTACTCATGAGTTCATTGGTGCTTGGGAACACCAGAAAAAGTGATTTTTATTAACAAAAATGTAGTTTTTGATTTAAACATTTTCAGAAAAGAACCGAATGAGAAAAATATATCATTCATATGATTAAATTTCAATAGTAAATTGAAATAAAACAATTTTTTTTACATCTTAAATTGTACTGATTTCACATCTAGAAAAATAATAAATGAAAAGAAACTTTTGTAAAACATTTTTCTGAATTTTAGGTCATAAAGAGATATTTCAAAATGAAATCTACTGATAAAAATCATGGTGTTCTTAATTACCCTCGAATTGTTGATTTCACGTTGGTAAATGTGAACAAACTCCTGTATTTTACCATTGCATTATTCAAAAAAAAACTCCAAAATCGTAATTTTCAGACTAGTTTTCTTCTAGCATATAACTTATTTTCAAAGTACAGTGTTCACTTTTTCTCCCTTTGGAATGAGCGGCCTATTATAAATTAAGCTTTGCTATATTTATAAGCTAAATCATCGAGATTAGTTTCAGTGTACTACTATCTTTACTTTTCTACACAATGTGGTTTTTATAATTGATTTCAACCGTTTTATAATTTCAACGTAGCTTATCATGCATAAATTTTATCGTGAAAAATAAATTCATGTTTTTACTATCCACTGAAAAACATTTGAAATGATCGAGATAATGATTGCTGATGAAACTTCCCAATATTCAAATTTTACTCATTGGTTGATTTCTTGGCATCATTCTAATGAGTTTTTCAAAGAGTGTTAGATATGTACAAAATTACAAGAAGAACGAACAGTACATATCCAAGAAATTTTACAATTTAATAATACAGGTAGCAAACAAATCTTCAAAATCAAAATTCACCGCTTGTTTCAGTAAGGATGGAATTTTTACAGTTTTTCCAAATGCGAGCAAAATGGCAAAACGTGTCTTCTATTCACCAATAACTGCTTATTTCCAAAAAAATTTAGTGCCGAAGTTCAAAAAATTAACGTAAGCTATACAGAACACAATTCTCAAGAACAGACACTTTCGGTACTACGAGTACAATTTGTTTAAATAAAAACAAGAAAATCGAGTAGATCATTTCTGTAACTTACAAAATCCTGTAATTATTCAACAGGTAATATCATTCCAATCGAAAGGATGAAAAGCTTATCAATAAAAATTATTAACCAGGCATTTTGTAAAAATACAAAGCATAAAGACCAATTCCGATGAAAAATTATTCCTCTTCGTTCACGCAACAACAAAAAAAAATCATTTCTAAATCAAGTTTTCAAAAATTATAATGTGATGAAACTAGCAAGTATTTCTCTTAGAATCAATAAATAGTATTCCATAAAATAATACAACATAAAATACCACAATCCACACAATGTTATTACCTAGGTTTCGTACGATACTAAACGATAGCATGGAATTAATTCAAAATTTTTTAATATAATTATATTTTAAAAAATGATAATGCCGAATATAATTTTTATTCACTATATGAAAAACACTTAACTGCAAAACAACTCATACTAATAACTTGAATAAATTACAAAAATACTTCAAAATGTCGCAATTAGTATTCACAAGACAAATAAATAACATGAAATCTTAATTTTAGTCCAGTAAAAATAGTCAGGTTACAAATTACATATACGATATTGAACGATCAGTTTTTTTCATCAGTGATACTAACTAATTAACCAACATGTATAAAATAGTCCAAATGAAGATTGAACTTCAATAAATAATTATTACGTAGGTCTAAGTGCCAAAAAAATATAAATAAAAATACCCTCTATAAATAACAATTACACTCACGCTCCGTACATAAATATTAAAAATAAGCTAATTTTGTCACATAATCAACACCATTGGATTTCTTCCTCGGAAGTGAGATATATCCCAAATACTGTAACTCTTTCATGGCAATAATAAATCGAGAACTGAAAAAAAAATGAAATTTAAGGATTACGGTCGCATAAGCATAACACGTGATATTTTAATAAATAAGAAAAGTAGACATACTATATTTCAGGATTGATATAGTCATCGGTAAAATTTTTTTTATCCACAATACATCTAAACTGCTGCAATAGTAATACAAATTTACAAATAATTGCTGAAGACGGCGTTAAGGTAAGTATTCTGAATAAACGTACTTGAAACCAATCATATAAATTTATAGTATTGCCACATTCGTTGTGTGATCGGAAAACAATGGATAAATCCGGCATCTTTTTCAGAGTTTCGCCATTAAAACTTGGCTTACAACAAGTACACTGCAAAACAATGCAAATTTAAGACTGAAAAAACATTTTTTTTTTTTAATTTGCACCTTTTAAAACGAGTATTTACCTCTAAATAGGTGATCGGACTTTCTAAAGCGTTTCTTAGCGCTGTTGTAGGAAAAGGATCCAAAGATGATAAAATAACCCCGCGATTATTGAAAATAAATAATTCTCCTAACGGAATATCATCCAGTGACTTGAGACATAACTTAAAGAATTCTTGTTTAAGAAAATTGAAAAGATCTCCTCGTGCTTTTTCAAATTCACTGTGTAATTTTTCTTTACAAGCGCTTGTTTTCAAACTCTATAAAATGAATGACTGATTAGATTACAAATTAGTAACATGAGAATAATAATGATAGGTTCAAAAAATTACATCTGTGAATAGCGCTCTACGAGCTAATGCGGGGCTGGATCTAACCACAGGACTATTGGACGTTACCAGAGGACTTCTTAATGTTGCTTTCAAAGGACTTTTGGTTCCTTTAATCGGACTTCTGGTCGCTTTTATTGGACTTTTGGCCGCTTTAATTGGACTTTTGGCCACTTTAATTGGACTTCTGGCCGCTTTAATTGGACTTCCTGCGCCCTTAATCGGACTTCTAGATGCTTTAACGGGGCTCTTAGCAGCTTTGATAGAACTTATAGGCGAACTCTTTTCGATTATTTTGTCTTGACTTTCTTCTATCTGTTTTATGTGCTTCGATAATGCAAGGCGTATTGCTTTTAATTCTAACTCTTGATAATCGTTCAGCATATTTTCAACCTATAACATCAATTCGTAAATTAAAAGAGCTTCCTTTTCAGATGAATTCGATTTCATACCTTTTTCAAAGCATCTAGAAGGGATGACTTCGACGAATGACTGATGTAGATTAAATTTGAATCCAGCCAATTTTGTCTTTTTTCAGTATTCCAAACATGCATGAAAATTTCTCGTATCTACAATACCATAAAGAATACTAAGCCATTGATTTAAAGACCACACAAATGTGAATAACCAATAACTTACAGGCGTGATTTTAGTATTCTGTTTCAAAGATTTCATCAATAAATCAAGACACCGCACAGCGGCATTGAATCGGATTATACTGATGTTAAATTCATCGTACAACTTTTTCAACACATCCTATAAAACAGAAGTGATTAGAAAAAATATTAATTAATTGAAAATGTCGAATAAAACAAACCTTGACAGTAGGCGATGAAACCGTTAACACAGCTTTTTTATTCATTTTACGCTTTGAATTGTATTTTTCCATGGAAGGGAGGTCTAAAATTAACGCAACGTCATCATCACTGAGATTATCAATGCGGTCAGATATACGATTATTTTCGGGACAACAACAAAACGAAGCACAAACGGGTAACTGAGCGTAATGTTCAAATACGCAGAGCTATTTAAAAAAAAAATCATTCGTAATGAGAAGAAACATAACATCATAAGTTATGTCCAAATAATACCTTGACTTCTTCGATGAATTTCTTTACAGAAAAATTATAATTCAGGTAAAAATTACAAAGAACTTTGAACACATCGGGTCCTATATGGAATACACTGTTTTTACTTAAAAATACCTGTAATTAAATGCACAAAATTAGGCGATCGTCGCGAATTTGATAATCTTATAACTTAAATCTCACTTTCTCTAAAACATCATCCAAAAATGCAACGTTTGGTTGAGATTGAAATGGATAAATAGCCAGCTTTGAGTATACTTCAGATGTAAACCGTTTTTCCAGCGTATTTAACGCGTAAGGAACTCCAATTAGAAAAATAAACGGAAGGCGATTTCTAAAAGGGCTGTACAAGCAATTTTGATCATTAGAAATTCATTCGGGCTGTAAATTCGAGCATTATATACCTACAAAATTACAAACCTTATTGTTCTTATGAAATCATTCAGAATTTGTTTAGAAAAATTCCCAATATTACGAATTACTATCACCAAGTACGTTATTTCGTCGTCATTATTCGTATTATTTAATTCATCCAATGATCCATAATTATTTAAGTACCAATCAGCTAATCGCAACAAAGAACATTGGGACTTCGCTACTAATACATCATCGTCTTCTTCACCATCAAAAGATTGATGTCCCTGAATGGTAAAGTTTTTCATAATTTTTTGAACATTATAAGTTTGAAATTAAGAAAATAATATGTACTCTTACACTTATATTGTTCACGAAATCATGCACAACACTTTCGATTAAAGTTTTCAGCGACGATGTTCTTGCTGCGTTCAAATTCACCATACGACAAGTAATTTTTCGATTTTCATCAATTTTTTTTGTTATTAAGGATATTATAGAATTATGATCTTCTAAACTAAAACCTAGAAACATTGAAAAATGAGTTGTTTTACTGAAATTATTTCTCTTATGATTAGCTCAATGTGTATGGCTAACCTGAAAGTAAAGAAATTACTGGAATACGTTCGCTTGTATAGCAATAATTACTGATAAATTGAATGACATCCTGTACAACTGTGTTACGTTGTTCACTACAAAGATTCTAAAACACAAAAAAAATTGTTTAATTAACTTTTTCATTTCAAATGGGATACACTGAGATAATGGAATATACCTCAAGTTGATAAACTAATGTGTCCCTTGTTTCTTTATAATCTTGATACCACGGTAGTGAATCTATTAAATCAAAGTCACCAGCTATTGTCCTGCTCTTGGTACTCTTTTTGGGTATAGATACACTAAAACCCTATAAATAAAAAAATTGAAATTGAATATATCAGAAGTATGCAAGCAATGAATAAAAACTAAAAAAATAATTACACATTCTTCGTCCATGGTTTCATAAATTCATTTGAAATGTAAAATTATTAAAGTAACGGTATGGAAAACGAGGATGAACTTTCTATTTTCTTTATTTTTGATAAAAAAATCATTGATAAAAATTTGGCGCTAAAAAGCAACATGTTTGTAAGCGAAGTGCGCATGCGTATAACACTGAATTAGATGGGTGTTGATGTTTTCACAACATGAATGATTCTGTGACTGTTGACTTTTAATTTTTTTTAAGTTACTTCAATCATAATGAGCGAACTAATTCTTTATTTCTGCAAAGTTAAAATAGTTGCCATGTCAAAGCATTGTAGGCATAAGCAAGCATGACGAATAAAGATATATGTTATTTGCGTACATACCGAGATCATTTTTATATAATACACCGATATTTCGAGATCGTGAGATCATTTTCCCTGATCTCGTTTCGTTTTACATAGCCGTTAATAACGAGTACTTATTGAACTTATGTGCGAAGTTTCAGCGCGATCTCGGTTTGTCCATAAAACACGTATTGTATATCGCGATCAAGCACCAATCTCAGTTTTCACTTGAAATTTATAATCTCGTTCATCACAAAAATGTGATATGAGTATGAATAATTAAGCTGGGTACCTAGGTGACCCT
>FIZR01015751.1:0-20052 GCA_900060175.1 Ferrisia virgata
GTTTCAATTTTTTTTTTTTTTTTTTTTTTTTTTTTTTTTGAAAATTGGAGGGGTTGTAAAAAAGGTTGTGAAATGACGTTAAATGAACGTGGTGAAAATTCGAGGTCTCTAACTTAACCCTTACTCGGCCCGTTTTAGTTTTAAATTTCAAAATTTACATTAAAAATTGAAAAAAAAAATTCTTTAATTTTTTTAATGCAAACTTATCACATTAGACCAAAAAAAACTCTTCGCAATTTTTTTTGCTATTCAGGGGTTCTAAAACCATGTTTAAAAATGAAAAAAAATCTAATACTTCGAATTTCTTTGGAGAGAAAAAACAAAAAAAAATAGTTTTATTTATCATGTCATACAAAATGATCATATTTTCGCTTCATTTCTCCAAAAAATTTTAAATGATTGATTTTTCACATTTTTGAACAGAATTTTAAAGCCTTTGAAAAGTAAAAATAACCGCGAAAAGTTTTTTTTTGGTTTTATGTGGTCTGATATGACACGTTAGCACCAAAAAAAAAATGTAAAAAACAGATTTTTTGTTTTTTCATGTAAATTAAAACATTTTGAACTAAGTAGGGGGGAGGGGGGTAAGGCTCAAGTTAGATACTCCAAATTTCTACCTCCTTCATTTGACGTCATTTCACAACTTTTCTTCACTACTCCTCTTCCAACTTTCGATAGAAACCTAAAATTGAAACGCCCTAGTGTCTACTAGAATGGAGCAAATTTTGCTTTTTTTGGAAATCTGCGAACAGACCAGACCTCAAACGTATATGGTAAAAATTTTCAGCCCCCTAGCTCAATTTTTATAAATTTGTAAAACTCACTTACAGTTCGAAAATTTACAAAAAATGGAGTAAATAATTTTTACAAGTTTTCACCATTACCCTTGTTTTCAGCTGTTTGAAAAAAATGTCGTGTTTGTAAGAAAAAATTGGTCATGAAAAGGTCATGAAAAAATTATGAAATTCGATTTGTAGTCGTCAGTAAACGCACTGCCCATGTTGATCCGAAGAAATACTTGGGGCTCCTTAGGGACCGGGTTAACATCAACGGTTCCAACCCAAATTTTGACAACCGTGGTTTTAAACCAACATGAACAAATTTTCGTAGTTTTTTGGAAAAATTTTTCAAAATGAAGTACGTTACCTTATTTTACAGCATATTTCTAAATAAGTGATCAGTGCATTTTATTTTTTTTTTTTGAGTAAAATAAATCAAACCGCATTGTTTATCTCATTTGGAAAAAAATATTGACCCACGTATAAGGGTGTCCTGAAAAATACAAAATGATTTTTTTCTCAAAAAAATCAACCGTAAATGGTAATTTTGATTTGATTTTATGTTAGCACGCGTTGCAACGGTTTTTTGAAATTTTAAAATTTTGAAACCGGTTCAGTAGTTTGCAACCAGTTAACAAAAATTTTCAAAAATTATTCCTACGAAAAAATTTTTTGAATAAAAGTTGTTGAATTTTTAACCTTGATCCTTTTTCATTTTAAAACTTTTTCGCTACTTAGCACCAAAGAGGAGTTATACCTTCAAGAAGTGAGAGGTTGCTTGACTTTCTCAACGTCATATTACTCTTCCATTGCTAGATAGAAAATAATTTGTGGGACGAAAAATAACTCCTTTTCAAATCTCTACCACGTGTCTACATTTAAAATTTTTCCTCGTGTCTCAATTTTTTAAATTTTCTGAATTCTAGACAAGTTAGTTGATTTACCACAGAAAAAAAAAAAAGACATGAAAAGAATTCAATTGTAGGCTATAAAGCATTAAAAAGGAGACACCTTTAACGTATTTGTTACTTTTTTTTTATAACGAAAAAATTCCGTATTCTGCGCGTTTTTCAAAGGGTCTAATCTGATTTTTTACGTTTAAAATACGAATAAACACTTCTTAAAATACGATAAATCAGATATACAACGGTAGCTGAAATTAGTGTAACAATGAATACAACATCGAGTAATAAAAATTGAAACCAATATAATCGAGAGGCTGGACTTTTCAAGTGAGATGCACCATTATTCTCGATTACGTATTCGGTCCAATAAACCACGCTTTGCTGCGGTGTCGTAGGTCGATTTTTAAACCTTTTAGATAATTTTTGCATATTGTTGAGGTATCTGTGCACACATCCAATTACGTAATTAATCAATTTGAATTCGTTTTACTTTCAATGGATGCTTCATACGTGATTAACAAATTCATCAAATATACCTGTTGTCGTAAATAATTGCGTTCAAAGCATCGAGTATGTTCTGCTTTGTAATATCATGAATATTTAAATGTACTGCAACTCCTAGATCTTCTAGTACTTCAGCATTTTCAATTTGGTCGCAAAATAATGGACAGGCGATGACAGGCGTTGCAGTGTAAACTGCTTCATTCATACCACCCAAACCACAGTGGCTGATAAAAGCTATCACATTTTTATGTTCTGAAAATATTATCGTACTTAGATAGGTTAATTTATTTTTATTGAAAGAGTAACACGTGTGCTTAGCTCGTAACCAACCCAGAATATCTCGTTGAGGTAACCAGTCCATAGTCATCACGTTACTCGATAAATTTTCAATTTTTTCTTCGAATTTCCATATGACCCTTTGTGGTATCTCGGCGAATGCATCCCTAAACGAGTTTCGTTCATCGGACATCAATGAAGCTGCTCGAGTAACTGATCCAAAACTGAATAAAATTACACCGTGGTGAGCCCCGTCGATGAAATTTTGAATATCCTATAAACAACTCGAGCAATTGAAAATTACGTTATGTTTTGATTGTTTTATGAATGGTTGTATACTTGCCTGTGGCAAAGCATTGGCACTTTTCATATGTAATCCACCGATATCAATTGCATTAGGACTCATCGGTCTTGGTAGAAAAGATGCGTGGTTATTGTAAAAAATTAGCTCGGGCTCCATTTCCTTGTATTTTTCCAAAAATTTAAGTTCATCAGCATTGTCGTCGTGAAATTTTTGTATTAAATTTGGAATTGTGAATTTCTTGTACCACGTCATCACTAGATAATTCCACGTATTGATCATTCGTCCCAAAATGCTACTCAAAGGCCATTTCTGTGTTACCAGCTCGTAAGGAATATATGCAGGATGATTTGGATTATGAATGGATATATCCGCTAGTAACCATGTTCTCATAGTTACTGTACCGATAATGGGTACCTTCATTTTTTCTGCGATTGGAAAGTAGCATTTATGCATGTATAATACTTCCACGAACATCACGTCGTACAATTTTTCATTCGATTTTAATATTTTCTAATTGATAAGATACTAGTTAGTTGGTGATTATTGGTTTCGTATGATACATCGAAGAAATGTATGTGCATGAAATTCGTCTTACCCGTATTTCTGGCGAATTCAAAATTTTTGAACAATATGCTTCTTCGTGTTTGATGAGTAAGTTTAAAATTTTGAAAATATTTTGCGTAATAAGATCATCGAACTTTGTAATGCCAACCCCAGTCCAATTTTTTTTAGAAACATCAATAATTGAAAAGTATTTCTCTTCAGAGGCTTGTTGGGGAAATGAAGTAAACACGGTAACTTCGTGACCAGCTTCTATTAGACTTTTCATCACAGCATTATTGTAGGTAAAATGACTCTTGGCTGCATATGGGAATATACCTAGGATTTTGGCGCCTTCGTTGATATGTATAAAAAAAGCGATTGCGATGTATACCTATGCGAACAAAAGTCAAATGATTAATAACCGATGTTGTTTTGTTAAATTTGCATCCTAATGCGATAGTTGATTTTAATTTTTAAAATGATATCATTTTTTTACTCATCATTCACATCTTACCATGTGTTTATGTTTGATCCTTTAAACGAAGGGGGGCGAGGTTGGTATTTCTGCATCTATAAGATTTTTTTCCAAACCGTTCAATTTTGAAGGTTCATGTTTCGAAATTAGTTAAATTTCGAAATAACTTTGTATGCGCAGCTTTATGACGAAACGAAAGCAGGTTCGAAATTAATGATGAAAAACGTAACAAGCTCAAATATAAATGGTGGAGCAGAAAAAGAACATATCTCGGAGTTTAACCATTATCATCGAGGATACTTATTTTCGGTGGGGAACACACTGTACAAAATTTGAGGTCGATATCTCAAACGGGATGATGCTCAGCGGGTCCTCAAGATAGGTAATTTTCGAAAAACATGAAATTTTTCTCGACTTTGGCTTACTTAACTGCTCCTTAAACTTCACAAGGTATATCTAAAACGTGCGATTTCAATTTCTACGTATCACTGACCCATTGACAACTCAATTGGATTTCGCTTTTAGGGCTCAAAGCGAACTTCAAAAGTTCGCAGATCGTGAAAATCAAATTATGAACATAGAAAGTGCGTAGGCTGCGATGCTCCGATTTTTATGAAACTTGAGTAGTTGAAAAGAGCGCATCAAAAAACCCCCGAATCCAGATTCTCAGTTTTCTATAATAATTTTTTGATTTATTACGAATTTTCAATGATTTTTCCTACAGCAATACATGCACTAAAAGTAGCATATATTGGGCGTGAATTACAAACAAATCTTTGAAAATTCGTAATAAATCGAAAAATCAACTTGGAAAACTGAAAATTTAGATTTAGCGGATTTTTGATACGCTCTTTTCAACTATCTCAGTTTCATCAAAATCTGAATTTGAATTTCACGATCTGCCAACTTTCGAAACTCATCTTGAACCCTAAAAGCAGTATCTAATTGAGTGGGGCGAATTTTGTTTTTTTTTTTTTTTTTTGAAAATTTGCAAACGNNNCTGCCAACTTTCGAAACTCATCTTGAACCCTAAAAGCAGTATCTAATTGGGTGGGGCGAATTTTTTTTTTTTTTTTTTTTTTTGAAAATCTGCGTGCGGCGGGATCACAGTAGCTGCGAAATGATCTCAAAAACGTATGCTAAAAATTTCAGCTCCCTAATTCAATTTTTCAAACTTGCAAAGCTCACTTAAGGTTTGCAAATCATTAAAAATTTTAAAAAAATTGAAAAAAAATGAAATTATTATACTTATTTTGACTCAAAATGACGATTGGCGGTTTTTTTTTCGTCATTACCTCATTTTTCAGAAGTATTCAAAAGAAGTCATTTTTTCGTGATTTTTCATGATTTTCTGAAAAACTAGAAACGAAATTTTTTTCTGAGAAAGGCCCCCCAAAATCGCTGTAGGACATCAATTTTACATAATTAAACGCAATATTAATCATTGAGAAAAAATTCTGCAAAAGTACTAAAAAAAAGTATAACAATTTTCCTCTTTCAATTGTCAGATACAGCGTTTATCTAATCATAGTGGAACGAAATTTAAAAACTAACTACCTGATAATGTGTTATTTTCATTTCCTTAAGAATGTATCCGCAGGTAGCCAATTGAATGAATTTTTTCGGAAAAAAATTGATTTTTGTATAGATAACTAAAATGATAAGTATTATCGGACGGAGCACATTTCTAGGTAACGTTTCGTGAGTTAATAACAGAGATACGATTTTCAGTTCAGCTTTTGTAGATATTCAACATACTCTCGCAAATTTTGATAAATTTTAACGAATTTGCCAAAAAGTGAAGAAAGATTGATGAGAATGAAAGTAAATATGTACCGAACTTAAATTATTTGCCCATTTTTAGTTGATTGATAATCTTATCTTTGTGAAAAGCACGTATTCAAAATCGAAAAATCAATGCAAATAAAGCTATGATTTACAAAGTGCTTGCAATTAGCAAATTTTCAATTTATCACATCATTCAGTCTGAGTAAAGTATGTACTAGGGTGGATCGATTTTTGCAAATTTTGGAAAATTTACAACAAGTATTGCTTAATAGTTGTGAGATGGCCTCAAGAAATAACGTAATAAAAATTTCAGCGTTCAATGTTCAAATTCACCCTCCTCAGCTAAAGCTCTTTTAAGAATTGTAGAAGAAAATGTTATCAAAAATAGGTTAAATACTGTTATTTATATCCAAAATAGTCAACAAAGATAATTTTTCATCATTACCCTCTTTTTGAGGGAGATCAGAAAAACGTGATTTTTCACACTTTTTGAAATCGAAGGAAATTGCGTATTTCTCATAAAAGGGAGATATTTAAGGACCGCTGGAAAAAGTAAAGGAGGTGAAAAATCGCCAGAAATGATTTAGATGAGTTACAAGGACTGTTTTAAACTCATTTCAATTGAAATTTTTTCAGAATCAAAATTTTCTCGAATTATTGTAAAATATTTCAAAAAGTATGAAAAATAAAGTATTTTTTGTTCTCCCTCAAAAAGAGGGTAGAGATGAAAAATAAAACTTTGCTATGCTTTTTTCCTAAACAGCATTGAGGATAGGAAGAGTTCAATGGGGCTAAAAAGTCAAAACCCACAAAAGACACATCTAGGGTCCTTACTGACTGTGCATACCTAATTTCAACTTCCTAGCCCAACTTGGAAAGGAGTTATGCGAGCAACAAACATTAGAAATTGGAAAAAACGACCAAAAAATCGCAAATTTAGGACTGTGATGGGATGCAATGAGGCTAAATAGCCATTTCAACTTCTTAGCTCATTTTTGTGAGGAGATAAGGGAGAAACAGCCTTTTTTCAAGGTCAAAAAAAGGGAAAACCCTCATATTTCCCTTCAGAATTAGCCTCCAAAATTTGCAAAAATTGATGCACTCTAGTATGTATCTACCCAATTTTTTAGTCTGAATTTCTATACCATATTGTCTATGAAAACCAGACTGTTGAAGTATATCAACCTAGAGCAGATGGAGGGGGCGGGGGGAATATCAACAAAACTCTTTTTGTGGTCCTAGTAGACCGTTATGGCCATTTTTGGCCATATGAGATATTTATTTTTATTACTTTTTTTTCCTCGAAACAAAAAATTATTTGTTCAGCTTGATAACAACCAAAATCGATCAAATTTTGAAAATCGGCTTAGATTAGCAGCGGATTCGATATTCTGGAGTGGGGATGAACTCGAGTTAAAATTCATTTATGCCCACATTTGGAGAGGGGGTGCTGAGATCCTAAAATAGCAAAATTGGTTTCTTTCTGAGCCAATCGATAGACAATTCAAAGTTAAATAACATATGCAAAAATCAGCTTCTTAGGTAAATTAGGAGGGGAGAAATGAGGATCCCCCTTTTGACCTTGAAAACGGACTGATCTTACCCTATCTCATCTCCTTCAAATTGAGCTAGGAAGTTGAAATTTGTATGTAGATTTAGTATCGCTTTACAGCTCTGACAATGTAGTTTTTTGGTCGGTTTTTCTTGTTGCTAATAGCCCTAGAGAAGCAAAGATGCTAGCTCTAGTTGTATTTTTTGTACATGAATGTGGCATGTATATTTAATGGGGTTGTAAACGTGACCTTTGACGATCGGAATTATGAACTTTACAATCAATTTCCACTCCTATACTACTGATTAAGAAGCATCGCCATTTTTCAATCCACATAATTCTAATATTTTACGAAAATCGGACTTTTGGGATGGTTTTTTTTTTTCATTTTTTATCCACTCATTGAATATATGATTACATGTTATGAACTTCTGTCAGTTTAGAATCAGTACGATAGAACTAAAATAACGTTGGGCTTATTCAGATCTAATGGTACGAACTTTATTTCAATATAAATGCACTCGAAGTTGTTGATAAGATTTTAAAGTGGACTGTAAAGTTGTCTCTATATATCAATTAACTTATTTGAGGTACTTATTAGATTGATAAGTGATATAATAGTAGTTTATCTCGACAGTTGCCCTCATAAATAACCTTAAATTATGTAGAATATCGTTGTGATGTTTTTTACTGTTCCATTAGTTTAAGAAATTTTTCACCATATTTCTAATTTGAGTACTTCAATTGATGCAGAGAAGTAAAAATTTTTATATTCGTGTAAACGTTTCACCTTTTTCGAAAGTTGGAAAGTTCAGCGTTCGTAAGAATTCCTAGTAAAATATCACAATAGAGCGAAAAGAGGTTTACAGGGTAAATTTTATATTTAAGGAACAGTAAACAAGCAGTTAAAGCATCGACCTTTTCTTAATTATTTCAGTTTTGGTTTATTTTTCAATTTATCAAATTTACTTACAGTTGTAATACGTCTACAATAATAATACATCTTTCGCAAGATGAAAATCATAAAATACGCTACAAAAGCTAAAATTGCAATAACAATCAATACAACATCGAGCATTAGAAATTGAAACCAGTGTAGACGATGTGCTGGACTTTTCAAATGAGACGCGCCATTATGTCTGATTACGTATTCGGTCCAATAAACAACGCTTTGCTGAGGCGTCATCGGTCGATCTTTAAACTTTTTAGATAAGTTTTGCATATTATCGTAGTATCTGCGTACAAATTCGATTACATGATCAATAAAATTGAATTTCCTCTACACATAGATACCAGCAGATGAATAATAAGCAATAATAGGATGTACCGGGTATCATTAATGATTGCATTTAATGCATCTAGTATATTTTGCTTTGTAATATCATAAATGTCTAAATGCACTGCAACTCCTAGATCTTCTAATACTTCAGCATTTTCAATTTGGTCGCAAAATAATGGACAGGCGATGACAGGCGTTGCAGTATAAACTGCTTCGTTCATACCTCCCAAACCGCAGTGACTGATGAATCCTATCACATTCTCATGTTCTACAAAAATGGCATCGCAAATATTTAATTTTTGTTTTGATGAATATTTTAGATTAATTATGCGTATAAGTACTACGCGGTTTACATATTACCTAGAATATCTCGTTGAGGTAACCAATCAAGGATCATCACATTGCTCGATAAATTTTCAATCTGTTCTTCGAATTTCCATATGACTCTTTGCGGTATCTCGGCAAACGCATCCCTAAACATGTTTCGTTTATCGGATATGAGCGCTGCTGCTCGAGTAACTGATCCTAGGCTAAATACAATCACTCCACGATTTGCTTCGTCAATGAATTTTTTAATATTCTGTGAAAAAATCCGATTTAAAAACTAAGTATATAAACATTTGTGTGATGAAAAAGCGTATACCGACCGGTGATAAAGGCTTAACACTTTTCATATGTATGCCACCAACATCAATTGCATTAGGATTCATTGGTCTGGGTAACAGAGAAGCGTGATTATTGTAAAAAATTAGCTCAGGTTCCATATCCATGTATTTTCCAAATGATTTCAGTTGATCGTAGTTATCGTCGTGAAATTTTTTAATCACCTTTGGTAAAACGTAATTTTTGTACCAGGCAACCACGATATAATTCCACGTATTGATTATTCGTCCAAAAATACTACTCAAAGACCACTTCTGTGTTAATGGTTCGAAAGGAATGTATGCCGGATGATATGGATTATGAATCGACGTATCTGCTGGTAACCAGGTTCTTAAGGTTACTATTCCTATGATCGGTATTCCCATTTTTTCAGCTACCGGCAAATAGCATTTATATAACAGTAGCATTTCCACGAACACCACGTCGTATAATTTTTCATTCGATTTTAATATTCTCTGTAGAAAGAGGCGTGTATATGTAGTACTTGTGATGTGTGTGTGTGTGTGTGTGTGTGTGTGTGTGTATTTAGGCGCATTTGTTTAAAAAGAAGAAAAATTTCAGGATGTCCACCAGGTCTTGAAAGTTATTAGAAAAATAACGAACGACGAAACTAAGAAGTCGTGAAAAGTCATAAAAATCATGAAAAAGTGGTGAATTTTGTCCAAAATTTGCAATGTAAATCGTAACTAATTCTTAAGTGAATTTTCGTTTTTAGCGTTGTTAATGTATGTATTCGCTGCAATTTTCGCTCTGTAAAAAAAATTATAGAAACCGTTGAAAATTAAGTAAAAATTTGACGAAATTTAGTTAAACTTGCGTTGAAAATTACGTGAAAAATTAGATAAAAAATTGACAAAAATGCAAAAAATTGATACGCCATGTTGTTGAAAATTAGAAGTACGTAAAAATGAAAAAAGTGACCAAAAATTACGAAACATTGTTAAAAATTAGGTGGAAATTCACTAAAAATCGTCACAAATCATTGAAAATTGGATAAAAATTAGACAGAAATGGCTATATTAAGTACAGAAAATTGATCTGAAATTATGAAAAAATTGTTAAAAATCATTGAAATTTAGGTAAAAAATTGACAAAATTGGATTAAAAATGATGAAAATTGATCAAAAATCAGGAAAAATTGACCCAAAATATTAAAAAAGTTACCAAAAACCATCAAAAATTGGGTAAAAAATTGACAAGAGTGGGTAAAAATTTGCAGAAAATTGATCAAAAATAATGGAAGAAAGTAGAAAATTAGGTGAAAATTAAACTAAAATATAAAAATATGTACGTGTAATGCGAAGATCGTTTAGAATTATTGAAAATTGAGTAAAAATTTGACGAAAATAAGTATTTAAATCAGAAAATTGTTCAAGAAATCACGAAAAATTTTTAGAAGTTATGCAGAAATTGACCTAAAACATAAAAAAAAAAAGTTATTTATTGAAAAATGAGTAAAAAATCAATCAAAAATGGTATAAAGTGAAAAAATTTTTTCGAAAATCACGTAAAAATGTTGAAAAATAAGCGATAGTTGACCAAAAACCATTGAAAATTTTTAATTTTTAAAAATTGAGTGAAAATTTGAAAAAACAAGTGGTAAAAAGTACAGGAAGTTGATCATAGACGACGAAATAATGTTGAAAAATATTTGCGAAATGGTATAACTTATGAAAAAAATCGTTGAAAATCATAAAAATTTGGTAAAAATTCGACAAAAAAGGGTGAAAATTGAGTAAAAATAATGACTAGAGTTGCTACAAACTGAAGGAAATTGCTTAAACGTTGCGAAAAATTGTTGAAAATTGGATAAAAATTTACCAAAAAAGGGGTAAAAAATGTCGAAAATTAATCAAAAAAAACTTAGCTTTGTTAACTCATTTTTGTCTATTTTTGACCCAATTTTGTAATAATTTTCAACGATTTTTGCTCAATTTTCTTCATTTTTTATTTATTTTTATGAACTTTCCATCTATTTTTGATGATTTTTCTCATATTTTAGGTCAATTCAGCTAATTTTCAACATTTTTTCGTAACTTTTTACCAATTTTTTGAACTTGATACCTATTTTTGTCAAATTATTACCCAATTTTCAATGATTTTTAACAATTTTTTGGTCAATTTTCACTTATTTTTCAGTTTTATTTCGTGATTTTCGATCAATTTTCTGCATTTTTTTTATGCATTTCTGTCGATTTTTACCAAATTTTCGATGATTTCCAACATTTGTTTTTCCTATTCTAGGTTAATTTTCACTTAATTTTCAACATTTTTTTTCGTATTTTAGGTTAATTTTCTCCATTTTCAACTCAATTTTTACCAATTTTTGACTATTTTTTTTCATAATTTAGGTTAATTTTCAGCGATTTTTCAACATTGTTTTCTGATCAATTTTTTGTATTTTTCACAAATTTTTGTCAATTTTTTCGGTGATTTTTAACGATGTGAATTTTTGAGAATGTAAAAAAAAATTAAAAATTTTACTCTTTCCCTGTTGCTTCAGGTCAACGCTGTTTCATAGGCAGAAAATTTTGTAAATAACACCCAATTTTTAAAAGCAAAATTGTACCTGAAAAGTTGATTGCTCAATTTTAAGGTGACGGGGGGGGGGGCTACTTAGACCCTTTTCAGGTTAATTCTTCGGGTGAGCATTTCAGTGCCATTGTATGCAGTTTAATTATGCGATAAAAAAATAAGAAAGAAGATAGAACACACACAAACGTGAGAAAAAATGTCATGAAAAAGCTATGAATAAAATCATGAATTTGATTTTTACCTGTATTTCTGGTAAATTGAGTACATCGGAACAATATGGATGTTCAATATCGGTCGTAATATTTATGAATTTGAAAACATCTCGCGTAATAAAACGTTCAATTTTCATTTCGCCTATAAAAATACGTTCTTTTCGGGAAACATCAATGATTGAAGTATAATTTTCATCAGAAGCTTGCTTTGGAAATGCGGTGATTACGGTAACTTGGTGACCAGCATTTATTAAGCTTTTCATTACAGCGTTATTGAAAGTGAAATGACTTTTAGCTGCGTGTGGAAATATTCCCAAAATCTTGGCACTTTCGTTAACCAGTATGAGAGAAGTTAATACCAAATATACCTGCGCAAACGAAATAATTTTTTTTTTCAAATATATAAATAAATTAGTCGATTGGTAAATTTTTACTTTCCAACAAATGCCAAATCTACTCAAATATCTCTAATTTATTCTACTCATCTAATGTTAAATTTTAGTGCACTGATAGGATTCTAATTTGTTTGTATTTTGATTACCAATCAATACATACACAAAATGATTTTTCTATTTCTTCCCTGTTAGTACTTCATCGTTAGTCGTATGATATGCTTGCACGTACTTACTTGATAATATGCGTAGTCCATCTTTTTTGTTCTTGGCTTGCGAAACTATTTCAATATTTATAAGTTTAATTTAATTTCCAAAAATAAAATAAAATAGTAAATTAATTCGTCCGGCTAAAAAATAAACGTGTATATCTTAGACGGAGCAAATTTTTAATTTCACGCTCTAGACTAAGTGTGAATGATTTGGTATACTTTTTACGAAGTTTTTGAAAATTTCAACCGTAATCTACTGATAAGTGAAGACGAGTTGATAAAAATTAAAGTAAATACCTGCTGAAGTAAGTTATTATTTACACTCATCTAACGTTGAACTGATTGCGTCATCTGATGAAAGCTCACATAGAACAGTCCGGTTGGACTGCACCGCCAAGTATGAAAAAAATAATGAAAGTTGAAAACCGAATCGATACGAAACTGCCCGAAAACAGTCCGATCGTAATTATTGTCTATATTCTTTGATCAATTTATATCGCTAAACGTGCACGAAAACATCCAAGTTTTGGGACCACTATTTAGCAGTCCTTATAACTAGAATAAGGCATATTTCAACCCCCTACAGCTCTCAATGTTGAGAGATAGATATGTGTAGGGCGCAGCGAAAAACTGGAAAAACCACTCAAAAACTACTTTTTCGGAGTAGTGAAAAGTGCAGGGGGGGGGGCGAAAATTCAAAACCTTCAAAAAGCGCATCAATGGTATCTCCCAATTATACATGGCTGGATCGTGGGCAGGGAGGAGGGGGGTTTGTGCGGTAAAACCCTTCCCATGGACGAAAAGAATATGAATTTTACTTGAAAATTGGACCATCAAGTCCGAAACATTGCATAAATAACTCGAGTATTTTTAAAAATGCAGTTTTTTATTGCTAAAAATACAATCCTTTTCACAATTTTTGGGCTTCGTAAAATTTTTCAGTCCTTTTTGTTCTTCGATTTAGCAATTTTGTTCGCAGTTTTAGTACGTTTAAAATGAGAGTATAGGGTTTTTATAATAAGTTTCATAAAGTATGTCACAAGTACTAAAATCACTGCAACTGTGAACGCAACATCGAGCATAAGAAATTGAAACCAATTCAAACGAGAGGCTGGACTTATGAGATGAGATGCGCCATTATGTCGGATTACGTGTTCGGTCCAATAAACGATACTTTGCTGAGGTGTCATTGGTCGATCTTTAAACTTTTTAGATAGCTTTTGCATATTATCAAAGTACCTGTGGTGTATAAACACAATTATATAATTAGCCAAATTGAAAGGCCATAGGAGTCGGATAGATAATGAAAGATCATACCGGGTAACGTTGGTGATCGCATTCAAAGCACCGAGTATATTTTCCTTCGTAATATCATAGATATCTAAATGCACTGCAACTCCAAGATCTTCTAATAATTCAGCATTTGTATGCTGATCAAAAAACAATGGACAAGCGATGACAGGCGTTGCAGTATAAACTGCCTCGTTGATACCTCCCAATCCGCAGTGACTGATGAAACCTATTACATTTTTATGTTCTGAAAAAGTTATCGTAGATTAATCATTCACTTATCGTATACCGATTCGCTAGATTTAATCATATTTTGATAATGTTTGAAATTATACTACACTACGTACCCAGAATATCTCGTTGAGGCAACCAGTTTAACGTCATCACGTTACTGGATAAATTTTCGATTTTTTCTTCGAATTTCCATATAACCCTTTGCGGTATCTCGGCAAACGCATCCCTAAAAACGTTTCGTTTTTCAGAGATCAACGTAGCTGCTCGAGCGACTGATCCCAACGTGAATAAAATCACACCGTGGTTTGCATCGTCAATAAATTTTTCAATATCCTACGAACCACCAATTAATAAAAATCAGCCTATGCTTCTCTTCGTCAAAGGTACCTCTTGTACCAGTAGCTTCCGTTTTATATATTTACCTGTGGCAATTGTTTGGCACTTCTTATATGTATGCCACCTACATCAATTGCATTAGGATTCATTGGTCTGGGTAACAGAGAAGCGTGATTATTGTAAAACATTAGCTCAGGCTCCATATCCATGTATTCGCCCAATGATTCCAATTTATCGACATTTTCATTGTGAAATTGTCTGATCAAATTTGGTAAAAAGAATTTACTATACAATGTTATTACTATGTAATTCCACGTGTTCATTATTCGTCCTGTGATACTGCTCAAAGGCCATTTTTGTGTTACCAATTCGGGAGAGATATATGCTGGATGATGAGGATTATAAATCGATATATCTGCTGGTAACCAAGTTCTCATTGATACTGTACCGATGACCGGTATCTTAATTTTTTCCGCCAGGTACAAATAGCATTTATACCAGAAAATTATTTCCACGAATACCACGTCGTATAACTTTTCATTCGATTTTAATATTTTCTAATAAATTTATGAAGTGCCCATGAGTAGGTAATCATCAATTTCGTACGATAAGAAATTCCTATAAATACATACTTGTACTTCTGGTGAATTTAGAACAGCTGTACAAAATGGTTCTTCGTAATCGGATAAAAAATTTGTAACTTTGAAAATATTTTGTGTAACGAAATCATCAGTTTTCGTGAGATCAACCGCAATTCGTTCTTTTATAGAAACATCAATAATTGAAGTGTAATTTTCAGTAGCAGCTTGCTGGCGATTCGAAGTAATCAGCGTAACTTCGTGGCCGGCTTCTATTAAACTTTTCATTACTTCGTTATTGAACGCAAAACGACTTTTGGCTGGATGTGGAAATATCCCCAAGATCTTAGCTCCATCGTTAGGACATGCGATGAAAGCTACCAAGTAGAAAATCTGTATGAAAAACAAAATAAATTGTTTAGAGAAAAGGGACTACTTTGGTTTCAAATCTTGAAAAATTATCTTGAAATTAATTTTGAAATAAATTGATAACCAGTTGAAATTTTATAGCTACATTTTTTGAGATTTGTAAAAAAAAATATCTATGGTTCCTTACTCACTTGTAAACGTGCAAATTCCATCATTTTAGATGAACAACGATTTTGAAAAAAAATAAACGATGCTTATCAACTTTCTCATTAAAAAATTATATAGTCTTAAAATTTTGCATTTGCAGCTAACATTGTAATTATTCTCACTTCGATTTAAATTCTTATATGTGCATATAAGCCACCGTATTGAACAAGCCCTTAAGTTGTTATTTTGTGAATATTTCCATCTTTTATCAGAGGATAATGTAAAGAGCTTGATAAACGAATTTAGCGTTGAGCTATGAGCGTGCATTGCTCAAGTTGAAAAATAATCTTATCTGAAGAATACATTCAGGGTGCATAAAAACATGTACGTACGAACGTACCTACCTACCTACCTTCAAACAAAATTTTCAGCTTATTCTTTCTTTCAAGTAGTTTTTAGTCATTTTGATAGTTTTGTATACGCAGTACTGCCAAATTCAAGGAATGGTCAGACTTATCCAACGTTCATTTACTTGAATACTTGGTCGGTCTATCTATGATATTTTTTTTGGACAAAAAATGGCCAGTTTTTGAGTAGCAGTGTTGCGAAAAAACAGAAGTTCTCAATTTTGAAAAAATCATTTATTTAAAAAATCCTCTAAACCTACATGCCAATTCTGCTGCGCCGAATCTATCTCAGTACATTGCCTTCTTTTCAAATGCCTGAATCTGAATCAAATTCGTAGTAATCAGAAAATCCAGACATCAACCTAAACATACTCAATCACAACGATGAAATTGATAAATTCCTCCTTCTTCATTTCCAAAATTAAACTAAACAATCAAATCTAACAATTGACACGAGGTATAACTATTCTAGCAATTATACGTGACCATTATAATAAAAAAGTAAAAAAAAACATAGAGTTGGTAGTTAAGCAAACAAATAAAAAGTACCACATAAAAAAATTTCCCAAGACAAGAATGCGCAGCGTATACAATGTACCCCATAATTTGCAGTGTATGCAACACACACTTTTCAATCCAGCGGTGTTGTTGTAGAGACAGAGAAGCCTACCTTGACCAATTCTGCAATGAAATACAGGAATATGCAGACGCAATGGGACCAGTGCAGTATAAATAAGAAAATACGTCAGATTGCTAGAGATTTTGAACCCAGAACTAACGAGATCAAAAAAGATGATGGCTCAGTTGTATGGGATTCTATAGGAATCCTGAACATCTAAGAAGCATACTGCAAGTGGTTGTTCCAAAACAGTGGAACACCAGAGGTGAACCAACTGGTTTTTACAGTCAAAGTGACATGTGAAGATGAGCTAAACATCCTATTTGATGAAGTAAGGGAGACGGTGAATGCGATAAAGAAATGCAAAGCACCTGGTTGCGATGGTATTGAAACTGAATTGTGGCAGGCTCTTGGTTAAAATGGAATCAAAGCAGTATGACAACTCTGCAATGTGGTATGGCAGAGTCAAAAATGGCCTACTGAATGGTGTAAGTCGATGCTGATTCCCTGGCATAAGAAAGGAGATGCACGATTATGCTCTAATTATCGAACAATCGCTCTAATTCCACACGACAACAAAGTCATGTTACAAATTCTAAACAACTGGATCAAGGTGTATCTACGCAGGCAAATTCCACCTGAACAAGCCGGGTTCATGCTGGGAACAGGCACAAGGGATCAGATAATGAATGGCCGCCAAATCATCAAAAAGTGCTAGGAGTTCAAGATACTTGTAGTGATGTTTTTCATAGTTTGCGCTACAGCCTTTGACTGTGTGAATGGGAAAAAGCTCTTTAAAGTTTTAAGAGAAATAAGCATCTCTATGTGAGTTCAATTCTATGGTAGTAAGAGTTGATGGTGAAGAATCTGAGGCTTTTCAAGCCGAACAGGGGGTGCGTCAAGGATGCATATTATCCTCGCAGTTATTCAACATATATGGTGAGCACACAACTTGTGAGAGGCTCTAGAACATTGGACTGGTGACATTTCTATTAGTGGGATAAGAATCTCTAATCTGCGATTTGCAGATGATACCACCTTGATTGCTTTGGATGAAGAGGAAATAGTGGAGCTTGTCAATCTGGTGAAGATAACTGAAGAAAAACTTGCACTTCGTATTAATACATCAAAAATAAAAGTCATGGTGGTGGATTGGGCCAAGTGTCTTCCAGTTTGTAGAGCTTTGAGCAAATACAAAAAGGTCGACGCTCTCGTATATTTAGGCCCTATCATCGAAGCAGATGGAGGCTTGTTGGCAGAAATATAGTAAAACTATGACTAGACTGCGCAATGTCACATATAATAATAAGTTCTTCAGGAATATACGGAAAAGACTGATACATCACTTTCCATTCCTTTCCAATCCCATTCCATTCCAATTCCATTCACTCGATTCAGTAATGTGTACACTGCAAAGTACAAGTCATATATATTGTGTTATAACTTGGAGGGCTAAGGATGTTACTGGTGATGCAGTGTTTACCTGCTGTTTACCTACACCCTCTTGAGCATCACACGGACACCCGCAAGCTCAAAGGGGAAGATGCAACCAACGACAGCAAGTGTTCATTTTTACATGGCTCTTTATTCAAAAAGGTTGGTTACATCATAGGAAATCCTGGGTCTGAGAATATGTAGCGCTTTGTGACGTACTTTTTATACGAGTAGTCTTTACTACGTGTATTGTATAGAAAAAAAAGTGCATAATCTTCATGATTTTTTGGGGTCATTACTCCTTCAAATCTTGAGTTAGGCAATTTTTTCACATGACATTTTTATGTTTCTAGAGCAAACGGCGTATTTCAATCATTATTAATTTTTTTCTATGAATTTCCAAAGTGATCTACAGATTTGTTTGAAAATGAAATTTCGAAAATAGCACATTTCATCCCCTTCGATTATTCGCGTATGCTAACCGTTATACACGTAAGTCTAATTAGTTGACTTGCAACTGATGTAAGGGAGGTGCGGTTAATGCGAAACACCCGGTACATATAAGATGCTGTAGAATTGAAAACGTACGCGTGCATATTTTAATTGCAAAGCAATGAGCCGTGACACTTCGCAATGCAAGTATTCTAATCCTTTGCCCTACAGAGCCTATAATTTTCCTCTCTCTCTCTCTTAAACTGGTCGAGCATCGTACATGTGTAATGTGTAAATAACTCCATACATCAAAAGCAATGGACACAGAACATTGGACAATCTTTCGGATAAAAAGAATGTCCTCTTGTTTATACGAGTTGAATTTTGTTTTATTGCCGCGATTATCATGCACCTAACGATGTATTATTTTATTACGTAGAAACTCGTAAATATTTATACGCGCATACCGTAGAATGCACTAAATGCTGTGAGAATGGCTTTATCACGTTTACAGGTGGTTTAATACCTACGATGCTGGCGATATTTTCGTATAATGCACGTGTATCGTAGATGTGGTCCAACTTCATATGTGTAAAAGAAATGGATGCTGATGTAAAATCAAACCGATCGCGCAAACAATCGAAGAATTACATTTCGCAAACTAAAACCATACCCAGACTGGGTCGGGAAGGTGGGGGAGCAGGAGAATATGAGGAAAACTGCGTTATATTTATTTATTTATTTTCTTCGTCGTCGTCTGCTGCGAGTAGGTATATTTGGGTGAAGATTTCAACACATTGTTTACGATTCATTTCAAACATGCGCCCGAATGGTTGAATGAGAGAGAATGTCGAGAATTTGCTAACAACATAATCGTTTGTACGTAAACATTTAATTCGTACGGATGGTGTAAGGCGAGTGAGCTGTCGTATCGCGATTGAAATAATGCTTATGCCTACCATAGTGTTCACTATGCTCAGGTAGTGATGATGATGATGATGGTGATCGTACAGTTTATCAGCTACGTGAAAATAATTAATCGTCGACTCGATGGTGATTGATGTTGAGCAATAGGATTATCCGTCATAATCGCTTAACCGAACCAATGATACTGGCGACGATATACCAGGCATAAGTTACTATATAACATCTAATAGTGAACTTTGACGACCCGGAGATGGAGCGGAAGAAGAACGCAAGAAGAGTGTAATTTTTTTTTTTTTTTTAATAAATAAAATTGTGTGTTAACGGAAGCGACGATAGCCAATGGTCTTATGTACATTGTTCAACGTTCTGGATTGCATCGCTCGTATGTGACCTGTAATCGGTGTAACCAGTTTTTTTTCTTTCTTTCTTTCTTTCTTTCTTTTAATTCTTTCTTTCGCTTCGGTTATCGATTATGTATGAACCGGCGCTAGTAAGCAGATTATAACGATGATATCTTACAATGCGGTATTCTGGTTGCGATTTACGATACGGCAATGGAACGGAAATAGGTTCGAGATTTATTTTTATACCGAGTCGACCTGATCTGATGTGCAAAGAAAGAGACTTACACGTAGATAGAGAACGAGAAAGAGAAACATTCTGTGGCCAATATTACGACGAAGACGAAGACGACGACGCGTCGTCGGTCATCGGCCAGTTTCCGTAATTCTCGAGATTTGTTGTACCAATGTACCTAGGCCAGCTACCTTATACTATCCAGTCGTTGACGATGTCTTTCATATACATATATATATATATATATATATATATATATATATATATATATATATATATATATA